>CM075015.1:20625275-20659218 GCA_037576675.1 Pangasius sanitwongsei | reverse complement strand
CATTAATGATCAACTAAACACTATGTAGGGACACTACTGTACATTAATGACTCACTGAACACTACGTAGGGACACTCCATATGGACACTACATGTGCTGATGTAGTGAGCATGTGTATGTTTGTGCATTAAATCATTTATCATCTCAGCTCCAGCACACACGATGACACACACACCTTATGCATAAAGACATTTGCACACACACACACACACACACACACACACAGATACACACACCCTTTTTCCATGCACTAGCAATTAGATATAATAGCTTTTGAAGAAAGCGTCAGCACTGACAGAGGTTGTCATCTTTTGGCCATGAAAAAATGGCGTCTCATTTGTGAAAGGTCTTGCGAGAGTCGACACCCGCCGGCGCTGATTAGCGTTTCGCAGCTTTTGTTTGCTAACTGCTTCCGCGTGTGTCGCGTCCTTCCTCCTTGAGTCCATCAACCATGGGCAAACTGAAATATCATAAAATAATAATAAAATAAATGAGTGCACTACAAAAGGGCACCTTCATGCTTCTGCTTTTTTCCATTTTTTTTTTTCAAGTAGGTTAGCATTAGATGACGTGAGGAAGAGATTTTAGCTTTTTAGCCAGTGGGTGAAGTAAAAAAAAAAAAAAAAAGTGGTGCATTCACACGTCAAAGGTTTGACTAAAACTTAAAATAATTTTTTGGCTAAAAAAGGCTATCTTAAATAGCAAGATTTGTTTCGGACAAGGAGGCGTGGCCTCTGAGCTTCAATCTCAGTGATGGAGGTGTGGCTTCTGTGCTTCAATCTCAGTAAGGAGGCGTGGCCTCTGAGCTTCAGTCTCAGTGAAGGAGGCGTGGCCTCTGTGCTTCAGTCTCAGTGAAGGAGGCGTGGCCTCTGTGCTTCAGTCTCAGTGAAGGGGGCGTGACCTCTGTGCCTCAGTGAAGGAGGCGTGGCCTCTGCGCCTCAGTCTCAGTGAAGGGGGTGTGACCTCTGTGCCTCATTCTCAGTGAAGGAGGCATGGCCTCTGTGCTTCAGTCTCAGTGAAGGGGGCGTGGCCTCTGTGCCTCAGTCTCAGTGAAGGGGGCGTGACCTCTGTCCCTGAATTACACTGTACTGCAGTTTGATTTGTTGATCCTGTGCATTGGAAAGCAGAAACACACACTCCTAGTGTCATATATAATCCAAACAAACAAGGAGCAAATAAAATTCAGCACAGAAGATGAAGATCCTCACAAGTTGAACTCCCTCTCACCTCTTTTTTTCCTCTGTCTTTCACTCTTCTTTGCTTTTCATAGACTCTCATTTGGCCTTCCCACTCCATGTATCGCTGTCTGTTTTTTTCACTCTATTGTAGATTCCTTAACGCTCGGCTTTTGAATCTGCATAGCTTTATATGCAACACACACGCTCGCCGCAGAAGATGAGTATGCTGTGCGCAGCAGCTGAGCCAAAATAGATCAAATGGTAAAATATTGCTGTTTCTTGCGTGCCTGTGTGTGTGTGAAGAACCGTGGGTCTGTTAGAGATTCTGTATGGGAAGCCGGGTTTTTTTTTTCAGAAACGTTTCAGTGCCTGGATCTACGGTACTACTTTTCATTACGCCGACCGCAAACGGAGGGAAATGGAATAACAGATTAGAGCAGTCTTTTCTTGGTGAGACTGGAGGGTGACAAACAGTTCTCCTTGGGGGAAGAGGGAGGCAAGGAAGAGTATTAATGCTCCTTAGGCTGCCTATGTAGTGTCCCTAGACAGTATTTAGTGAGACAAGCTCCATATGTAGTGTTAAGTAAGTGAAATGTACAATAAGCTTTCTATGTAGTGTCCCTATGTAGTGTTAAGTGAGTGTAATGTACAATAGGCTCTCTATGTAGTGTCCCTATGTAGTGTTTTTAGTGCTGGTATTGTACTTTCTATGTAGTGTCCCTATGTAGTGTCCATATGTAGAGTTTTTAGTGTTGGTATTGTACTTTCTATGTGGTGTGCCTATGTAGAGTTTAATGAGAGAAATGGACAATAGATTCCCTATGTAGTGTCCCTATGTAGGGTTTAATGAGAGAAATGGACAATAGGTTCTCTATGTAGTGGCCCTATGTAGTGTTTAGTGAGTGTAATGTGTAGTAAGATCCCATTGTAATGTCCCTAGAGTTTTAGTGAGTGTATAATAGAGTTTTAGTGAGTATAATGTACAGTAGGCCCACTATGTTATGTTTATTTGTGTATTAGATCTGGTCATAGACCTGTTATGTGTTTGTTTTAATAGGATTATACAGTTATACACGATTATAAATTTGTGATTCACACAAACCCAAATTTATGAAAAATACTAAATTGTTGAGGATAGGTAGAAGACGGGGCTGGCGCTCATAGCTTGTCTTTCAAAGTGTTAGGCCACGCCTCCTTCACTGGGTCTGACAGGCACAGAAGCCACACCTCCTTCACTGAGCCGGACATGCATACAAGCCACGCCCCCTTCACTGGGTCTGACAGGCACAGAGGCCACGCCTCCTGCACTCAATCCGACAGAAAAACACCACAAAAAGAAATCTGTTCCAAACAATAATTTCATCATTTTCTCGATTACTGTTGTGAATCGACGCAGCTATGTCATAAAAATTGTGACCGTTTCGGCGATTTGTGAATCTTTACACCTCTGGTGAGTTTATTGTGCGATTTTCTCGTCCTGTCAAGGACATGATGGCCGGAGGTGGCTCTGTGATTTCTGAGTTGTAATGGCCCTCCTGCCGTCCCGCTAAAGAGCAGCAGGGACGCCCTTCCACTTTGTCCTTGACGACATGACAATCAGACCTGCTGCTGTGTTATTGAGTCTCACACACACACACACACACACACATACTACTCCTTCCACCACTAGCACCGAATGATTGGAACCTTGCGGCATTTGCTTCAATGCTGTCCAGAGAAAAGCGGTTGAGGTCAGCAGGCCATCACAGGCTCTATTTTTCTGTTTCAGAAACGGCATCCGGTGAAAATTTACCACTGCTTTTTACCTTTCAGTCTTTCATGATTTGGACGTTTGACATGTGTACAAGTGCCAGTCTGCATGAACAGAAAAGAACAGGAACAGGAAATTAAATGGCTGCTCCAGGAGCTAAAAGAGTACTCAAGCAAACTCAAGTCCAAACTGAGGTGAAGTAAACAACCGTTCACAACAAAAGGCTGGGTTTTCCACAGCGCACTCCAGAAAGTCTAAAAACGACGTCTTTATTTGACTATTAATGGAGACGAAATCAGGTTTTTGCTCTCACAACTGACATCGCCGGCGATTTTTCCTGGCCAACCGTGACCAGGAAATATAAGGAAGAATTATTGACCATGTCTTCTATTTCTGTCTATCAAAATGATGTTAGCCAATCAGATATGTCTGTTAGCTCATGCATAGAACTCCTTTCATGGGGAAAAAAGTCACAGATGATGTCATAGTTTGCATTTTTCACATATTCATTGTATTATCTTGATGATTTGTATATCATGAAGAAAACATGAAGAAAGAAGCTTTTTGAAGAACAGAATAGAATAAGATGGAAATTTGAGATTTACGATATATAAGGATGTGGCCATTTTTTGGTGTGCAATGTGATGTCCCACTTGAACTGATTAAAAAAAATTTAATCAAGCTAGCAAGCTAGGCTAGTTAGTTAGCTGATACTAGGGTGATTTGGTAAAAGTGTTGCTATGGTTACAGTGTGCACAGTTTTGCTTGTTATGTATCTGGTTAAAAAACGGAAAGCTGGGCCTGTTATTATAAACACTGGAAAAAGGGGTAACAGATATCTGGAGAGTAAAATGAAATAAAATAAAAACTCAAAGCAGAATCAAGCCTCCCATCTCCCGCCTAGCTTCTTATTTTCACCTCCATTTTAGATTCATGGTGCAAATCTGAAATCTGAAACGGACGATTAACGCTTGAACGTTCGTCTTCATTTTCTCACTAATTCCCGCTTACATCAGGCCCCTGTGCTTTAATAAGGCACGGATGGCGCCGCTCATAGCCATGCAAGGACAATTATGTGATTGGTTCCACTTTCTCTATCAAATGTAACAGTTTGGATCCTGACCAGAGGCTTCGTCAGCACCTCACACACACACATACACACACATACACACACTCACACCAGCAGTAATAATCTCGCCAAGCCGAATTAAACCCTTGGCACCTTTTTAATTCATTCCCGGCAGGACAGCTGTGACTAAACATCTTTATCGTCCATAAGCGCTACTGATGAATGACTCGCTCCTCTCCTAATGACCCCGACTCACATTGGTGTGTGTTCTTAAAATCCGTTATTTAGCCGAGCCATGACCTTTGGGCTGTCGTGTTGGGGTGTTAGGTTGGAGCTGTTCAGTAAATAAGCTGTCTTGTGTGTAGGGATGGATTAATGAGGGGGGTCAGACTGAGACGTGTGTTTCGGTAGGATTCTGTTCCGATTATTTAAAAAATAAATAAATAAAATCGCAGTACCCCCAGGAGAGCTCATTAGCCCAACAGTAACCTTCCTGAGGCCGCTCATGCCCGGGATCCTTACGTCTTCCTGGATGCCAAATAACGAGAGTGAAACCTTGGGAAGAAATAGGAAATTTGTGGTCTATTACACACACACACGCACACACCCTCACACACACACACAAAACAAACAAGCAATGTGTGCCCTCAAACCATCTCTTCTCCCTTGTTTTAATTTGTTGATTCTCATAATAGCAGCTCGGGAGGGCATTTTTAAAGCTACCTGTAGGTCATATAGGAGCTAGTTAGATCTAATGGTGTGGTCATAAGCCATAAAAAATGTATGTGTGTGCAGCAAAGAAAATCATCGGCACCATCAGCACCATCAACACCTGTGTGACAGGATATAGGTTGTGTAAACCACATTGTTCCAGTCACAGAGACAAACAGGCAAACGGGGTGAGAGAAAAATGTCTCAGAGTGTATTTGCTTGTGCATGTATATATATATTTATATATATATATGTGTGTGTGTGTGTGTGTGTGGCTAAATCAGCTCAGGCTCAGAGCTGTAATAACCACATATATTCTATACTGCCTAGAATGGTCTTATGATTCAGTAATGCTATTTTCTGTGTTTTGTTTCTGTCTTTGTGTGTGTGTATGTGTTAGTGGATGGAGGCTGGAGCGAGTGGAGTAAATGGTCAGCGTGTGGGGCCGACTGCACCATGTGGAGGAGTAGGGAGTGCACCCAGCCAGCACCGGGTACCGGTGGCAAAGCGTGCCAGGGTCTCGACCTCCAGTCACTAAACTGTACAAGTGAACAGTGCCCACAGAGTGAGTATCGAACTAACATACACAAATGCAGCGAATCAGTGCGGGGAATTTGCTACTTTAACCAGTAGATTATGAGTTATTAGATAGAGTTATGTGGGTTCAAAAGATTAGCTAAAACAGTTATAGCAAGTATCTTTATTTCTCCATAATTTAATGTCATTCTGCACCAACATCAGACTCAGGTAGGAGGTGTGGCCAAAAGTTTGAAGGTGCAATGTAATTCGGTCGATAATACCTATATACACAGGTTTATATTAATGCATTCCTTCTAAAATGTTATCGTTTCTATAGTAACAACTCAATCAGAGGGAATCACACAGAGAATGCTCCATGTAATCTAATTCTTCTTATAAATTTAGGAGACATTTATTTAATGTTCATGGAAGGAGTCTCCAGTGTCAGCACTTCGTAACAGTCAGTATAGGACTAGAGGACTTTGCATTTTTCTTGATAAGATGACAAACTACATTTTTTTTGTCCTATTAACTTCAAGAAAAAGTAAAGACTGTTTGTAGCTGCTATAACTGGTTTCATGTGATGTAACTATAAATGGATAAAAATTATGCCGTCTTTCTTTAATGAATAAAAAAAAACTGTCATTGTTGGCGTATAAGAGGAATAGAACATTTCAGGATGTGCTGTTATTGGAAACCAATCGATGTCAGGGTGGTAACAGTAACTTCGCGTTGTGTCATGGCACATCACGCCACCCAGGTTGATTATTTTCCTATGACAGAACACCCCACTAGTGTTTTATTCCTTATAAGTAGTGTTACTAAGTCAAACAACATCCTATGGATCGGAAGTGTGATTATTTACACACGCAGACTGAACACGGTTAAAATGGTGTCATGGTCTGGTATAAATTTGATGTTTCCATTGTTTTTTTTAATCCTATGTGCTTAGCTTGGTTTCTGTAATCAGCATCAAAATAAAAATATATTTGAACAATTATTACAGATTATTGCAAACACAGTTACAGATATATTCCTGTAAAATATAATGAATTGGACTGGGTCAGTGGGAAAGAGCATTGCTAATCAGTGAACAAAACATGGGTAATAATTTAGCAATTTCCCCCCAAACAATTAAAAATTTCATTTTTGTATTTTTTTTTGTTCAGTGTTATTTATGTGTTTATTTTTCATAATTGATGAAATCAGCTGTTCGTTTTTAGACTCAGTGCGAACAAATCGGATAAAATGTGACTGAGTTTGTCGTCACAAGGGGATCATTTCTAATGTAAATCATCTCATGTGCATCATGGACGTCCTCCATCTTCCCCTCATCTCCTCTCATTTCCTTTCCTCTTCCTCTTTCTCTGTTGACCTTTTCTGTTTTGTTCCTGTTCCTATTAACTTTTTGCTCTTTCTTTCATTTTTCTGCTTCCCTTCTCTCTCTGTCCTGTTTTTGTTTACTGCCTGACCTTTTTCCTTCTTCTTCCCGCTTCCTATCCTTTCTCTTTTCTTCCCCAATTTCCTATTCCACTTCCCTGTTCCTGTCCTGATCTCACATCTTCCTTTCTTTTTCATTCTGTTTCCCTAGCAATTTCATTTTTATCTTCACACCCTCCTTTTTGTCTTCCTTATTTTTTTTTTTTTTACATTTCTTTTAATTTTACTTCTGACATCCCATCTTTTGTTTTCTTTCCCTCTTCCTTTCTTTTTTCCTTTTCCCCATTCTCTCCATTCCCTATTCCTTCTTCTCTCCTTTTGAAGGAAACTTATTATTTTCTTATTTCTTCTCATCTTTTTCTTCCTTTTCTTGTTCTTTTTTTTCTCTCTTTTTCTCTCCCATCTTTTCTTTTTCTCTTCCTCTTTTCTCCTGACCTCTCCTCTTTTCCTATCATTTTCTTCCTTCTTTTTTTAATCTTTTTTCTTTTCCATACTCTTCATTTCCACTTTCATTTTCCTCCTCTTCCTCGCATTTTTCTTTCTTTTTATATCATTTACTTTTTTCTCCTTCTCTTTTCCTCTTCCACTTTTTTCTCCTGACCTCTCCTCCTTTCCTTTCCTTTCCTTTCCTTTCCCATTCTCTCTATTTCCTCTTCCTCTCCTTTTCTTTTTCCTTCCTCACCTTTTTCTTTCTTTTCTTTTCTTTTCCTCATCCTTCTCCTTTCCTACCCTCATCCTATCATTTTTCTTTCCCATTCTTCTTCTCCATTTCCTCATCTTTTTTTCTCTCCTTCCTTTTTCCTGTCCTTCTCTTTTCCGCTTCCACTTTTTTTTTCTCTTGACCTCTATTCTTTTCCTCTCCTTTCCTTTCCTTTTATTTCTTGCTGACCTTCTCCGCCTTCTCTTCTCCACATTTTTTCTTTCTTTTCCTATCCTTTACTTTTCCCCCTCTTCTTTTCTTTTCCTCTTCCACTTTCTCTCCTGATCTCTCCTCCTCTGCTCATGTTGGCTTCACCTTCCTCTCCTTTTCCGTTCCTCATCCTTTTGTTTACCTCTTTCTCTCCATTTTAGAAAACTTGCTTTAAAACCTGAATTTTGGGTGCACAGACTCAGAGCAAAAGTGTTACTCGCGTTCTCCTCCGCTGCTTTAGTTTGTCAGCAGGTCATGGCTGAAAACACGCTTCAATTATTCATTGCATACAGAATTTTGCATAAAATAATGCCCTACTTTTTTGCATGCTTAACCACACTGCCACTTTATGCAAACTTGTAAACACACGGTGCTGAACTCTGTACAGTCCCTCCTAGGTGGTTGTGAAGACATCCAGCCAAACTCCATATATAAAGACGTGTCTGAAACAGTGCCCGGCTCCATAATCACTGCTCCTTATTAAAAGTAGGGGACTTTGTTTGGAAACTAACTTAGCACAATGCATGAGTTTATTGGATATAAAATACAGCCATTGGTTTTCACTTACAATTCTGACAATCAGAGCTAAACGGAACTACTTCCTGTTTCCGCTGTGTGATCTTAGCTAGTCAGTCCACGTGGTAGTGTCTCTGAATGACCAGGACAGTGTCTTAAATCGACAAAGACTGAAAGAAATAAAAAGAGAGATTGCATAGATGCTGTTTCATGGATGAATAGAGGAGTGATGAGAGGTTTCTGTTTTTCTCAAAGTAGAGTTCATGCCTGAATCCTCCACTGTGGTTTGAGGAGATACTGAAAGAATAGAAAGTAGATGTTTTGCATTCATCTGTTTTGTGGTTGAGTTGCCAGTCAGAAAACTCATGAGGTGCTTTTCCACCACCATAGTACTGGAGCAAGCATATAATCTCAAACCATTTTTGTGATTTTTCCACCAAAACTGATTATTACCATGCTAGCACCAATGTCAGGAGCTTGGGCGGAGCTTATTACATCAACATGAGAACAAAGCAAGTCAAGTTTGGTACAAAACCACCATTAAACAACAAAGAAAACCGAGAACAGGATGAGCAGTAAAGAAGGTTTTGAAATTTAATTTAAAAAAAAAAAAGAGAAATCAAGATCATAACTCTGAATGAGTGATCTGTGAGGCAAAAAACGTTTTACTATCAGTTGCAATGATAGTAATGGAAGCTACATCACTAACACTAGCAAAACATGGTACGTCGTCATAATAAATTAAAAGCATACAATATCATCAGGTATCATCAGGTCGTCACGGGCTGGTTGTTGTGTATGACACCGACTTGGGTTCTCAAAGCCAGAGATAAACTGTAAAACATACGTCATGTACATAAAAGACATTTGTAAGTACAGACCCTGAAAAAATTTTGGCAGTGAAAGAAATGCTGAAACCATTGACAACTTGGGCTAGAGTTCTGTACAGCTTCTGCTTTGTAGTAGATAAAGCACAACTAAAGACTCTTTGGTAGTAGTTGTTGAATTTAAATATGAATTTGTAGGAAGTTAACTAGGAGCTTCAGGTGTGGTCTTTCTCCCAAACTTCATTTACTTTGAACAAACATGGAGGACCAGACTGTGGATCCAACCAAGGGGTATGCTTACAGAGCTAAGCATTATGCTAACACGCACTTACAGCATTTTGATTTTGACCAAATTTGAGTTCTCACGTGTCCTTCTTGGTGGAGGCAAATCCATAATTCTGCTCACGAGACCAAAGTTCATTCAAACAACATCCTCAAACAAATGATATGTGGAATCGTAAAATGTGGCGAGAACTCTGAGAACTTGGGCTGTTGGGAGTTTTGGGCAGCTTCTACTTTGCGCTAGATAGCCAGACTCCTCCCACCAACAACTCTTGTTTGAAAACAAGAGCCAGGAGTTGTTGAATAATACAGAGGAGATGAGGATGTGATGGTACAGAAACGTCATCACTAGTGGACAAAGAAAAAGATGGGAATCCACAGTCTAACTAGGAAGAAGATGGAGCTTCAGTTACGGACTTTCTCTCAAACTTTAGTTATTTCATAACTCCGTTAATAAAACGTGTGATCTTGAATGCCTTTGTCAGATCTCAGACTAGTTGAGACAGTAGCCCCTTTGTAAACAATTTAAATTCAGTAATTAGGTACACTTTTATAAAAACGACTTACAGCTGAGACAGCATAGTGCTAATGCACCCAACATTGGTAGATCTTCCAATCACTAGCTTAAAACCTTAACCAATGAACCACCACTGCTCACTAATTATTTATTGACTTCTTGAAACACTACAGTTCTGTGAAGGTAAGAATATTCATCAGTATGCAAGGATCAAACCCATGACATGGGAGTTGTAGTGCATGCTAAACAAGTTACGCTACAGTAGATGCTCACTAATTCCCTGGATGAGCAATAGCCCAGCCCTGGTGTTTTTGAAGAAATCAAAAAAAACAACTACAGGAATTGAATCTCCAGGACTACAAGAATTTAAATCTCCTCAGCTCAAACTCCCTGGTGCTAAATCAGTGTAACTCGTAACACAATCTCATCTTACAGTCAGCCGAGCATGGAGGCTTAGTGAACACCTATTTTCATTTTGTTTTCATCTGCTGCACTTACTGAAGACTATACACACACACACACACACACACAACCCTGTTTAAATCACATCACACCATCACACACTTGCAAAGAATAGAGCATCGACTGCTGAATTGAATCAATCGCTCAGTGGTGGTGCAGTGTCCAAGGGCATTAGGCAGCGAGCTTAAGCTGGTATGTATCACCAAGCTATTGTTATTTTAACTCTTGTCAGATGTCTATAGTGGAAATACTTATTTATTTGATAAGGACAGTGCTCATTAATCAAAAGTCAGATACTGTAAATAAGCCAGAGTTAGCCCAGCAGGCTAATTTTCATCTGTTGCCCCTTGCCAGATTTAACGGTGGCAACCTAAGATTAAAATCTAATAAGTTATCACAAAGAACAAACATGGATCAATACAGTAAAACCATACAATTGAAACATATCCATGATTAAGTAATGAAACAGAAAAAAAAAACAAATTTTAACATACATCAAAAACAGAATAATACCAAATCAACAGATATATACATAAACACTACTAGAGATGATAATGGCAGTGTCAGAGATAAGATGGTTTATTTACACATGATTACAGGTTTGCTTTTAGCCATATCTTTAGTTTATATTTAAATGTTAGATAATTTGTATATAAGAATCACAGAGCTATAGTTTTCTAAATAGTTATAGTGATAGAGCTATACTGATAGTGTTCTAAACATTTAGGGACATGCTGTTATTGGAAAATAATCAATGTTCCAACGCAGACCTCCCGTCCTGAAGTTTTCCTGTAACAGTATGTCCCAAAATTACTTTATCTAATTATTTAAAAAAGACATGTCATACTTTTTATTTAATTATAGTTTTATTTAATGTTGTGGAATGTCTGTGAAAGTTACGTTATAGCAGCTATAAATGTTCCTTCCCTCACGAGGCTCTCTTTTTTCTCTCTTGAAGTTAAAAAAAAGATTTTAAAAAAACGCAGCTTGTCTTGTTACATAGCGCTGACTTTGGAAACTCCTTCCAAAAATGCTACATAAATATCTCCTCTCCGAAAACTTCACTATATCAACGATTATCCGGTTTTTTTTTTTTGTTTGGTTTGTTTTTTATCTGGGACATCAGCCGTACAATTCCCTGTGTATGTTGTTATAGAACATTAATCAACACCTTCTGACTTTTCAGAATCAGGAATACTGTTAAGGACTATATATATATATATATTTATATATATATATATATGCCTCTTTCACAGACACCATTACACATTGACAGATTTTACCTTCCTCTTTGACTTTCTTACTTGTTTATTTCTTCAGCGATACAGAATGGCAGGACAGCCACACAGTAATTCTTGTCGCAATCTGTTCCCAGTCAATGATTGTCCATAGACAATAAGTCTGTGATATATCGCAATAAGCAGAAATCCTGCTGCCTCTGGCCTCTGTGCACCACAGCTCCTATTTTTTGGCTATAATTAGCTGCTTGGGGAAACTTTCAGGCAAATAAAGACTGTGGACTCAGCCTGCTCCCAGAGCTTCAAACCTCAAGTGAAGAGAGTGTGTGAGAGAGAGTGCGAGCGTTCAACCCAAGAGGATTTGTCATGGGCCACTTCCTGCTATATTCCAGAATAAAAATAAACTAGAGTGCCAGCATGATCTGAAGGCTGCGGCATTAGTCTACTTCCTCGGAAGGAGCTCAGGGCAGGGAAGAAGGCTTGATTGTTTGCTCAAAGCCTTGTTGTGGGGACGCTTCACGTCAGAGCAGCAGTGTCTGCATTTCCCAAGCAGGCAGTATGTGTGTACTTAGCGTTTCTGTAGAGCAGCAGGAATCTTTGGTGCCAACACAACATCCTGCTTTTAAACCGCTGTGCTGCACGTGAGGCTAATTAATGAGTTGGCTGTTGGCCAAGCAGTGAAATCAAGGCCAGGTGTTGGAGGGCATTAGGCTGGCGATTGGGGGGGAGTGAGTTGAATGAGGAAGCCTTTCATTACCACCCTCATTTATGCAACAGCGCTAATGAAGACAGTACAAGCACCCATTTCTGGTGGTCTAGCAGTAATTGCACATTTGAAATAGCACAGTAACCTTTTAACCTGCTATTTTTTCTGCCTCATAAGCAGAAGAGCTTCATGGTGATTTCAGCAGGTGGACGTTTAATTGATTTCCTTGTCCAGAATTGATCCATTAGCTTTATTCCAGCCTATGTTTCAGACCAAGTGAGAGATTGCATTATGCAGACCCACCGTGGTGGTCACACGTTCCCGTTGAAGATTTTAATAGCCATATTTCCACGAACTGAAGAGCTCGCCATTATTCATCTTGACACGAAAGACCACTGCTAGCCTCAGGGATGAAAAATCTCTACCTCCCCATGACGAATGTTCTCCGATAACGCCTGAGGTATCCGCTGGTTCATATTTATCAGAGAGAAAGACTCTCTTTACAAAAGGTCCTCACCATGATAACTCAAGTAGAGGAGCTCATGACCCCATTGCAGTCCAACTCAAGTTTGGACCACCATCTTTCAGTGTGACGCCAGCAATCAAAACAAGACTTTGCCAAGTCCAAAAGAAAGGTTCATTCACTCAGTCCTATAGGCTGGAAAGCCTCTTGGGGAGTGTGTGATAATGCCCTGTCAATGTGAGTGAAGGCTTTTTCCCCAGTAGTGATGGAGGAGGAAAGTGGCCTCAGTAAGATCTGTGAGAAAGTTCTTCCTAGATCAGGGTACCCTGCTGTCTCTCTTTTTCTCTCCTTGCCCTCTTAAGTGTGAGAAACACAAGGACGTTTCTGGCTACTTTTTAGCTTCCTGGCACATTCTTACTCCCTCTTACTGGACTGGGTTTCTGGTGGTTGATATTTAGAGCTGCAGAAGTTTAGTTTTTTTTTGCCTATTAGCCATTGCTGTTGAATAATGAAGTCTTTGTGGTGGCTTCTAGAAACTGGCACACCAGTAGTATTCACAATGCAGAGGAATCGAGTAGGCGAGTAGGGGAGTATGGGAGTTAAGCCCACATTAATTATAGTGTAGCAACAGATGGCAAATGTTCAACTAAAGGAGAGATGCAAGTCCTCAGAGTAGGAGGAATCTTAGAGAGGTGATAAGACCATGAAGTTGAGGAAATGTGGAAAGCTCCGTGGTGTGATAAGAAAGTGTGCCGTTGATATCAGAAATGATTAACAAGCTGAAGATGTTAACTATAATGATTAGGTGGTAAAGGTGGTATACCACCATATGGCAGTAGTGGTCCAGTAGATAATGCACTGAGCTACTGATTGGAAGGATGTGGATTTCAAATCCCATCATTGCTAAGCTGCCATTGTTCAAATCCCATCATTGCTAAGGCCCTTGAGCAAGACCATTATTCCTAGTTGTATCCTGTCTCAAATGTTAGTCGCATTGGATAAAAGTGTCATCCAAATTAGTAAAATGTGAGGAGGAAATGGAAACACAGTGGGCTATCTCTGTTTAGTGATGGTTCCTCCCAAGATCCCTTCTTCCTTCTGCGTCCAGTCTAGGGAATTTTTCCCTTGAAATTGCATCCTTTGGCATGTCTGTTGTGTCTTAAATCAGTGAAGACTGCAAAATTGCTGTATTGCAGAAAGTTCTCAAAGAATAAAACATTAATAATAATACTAATAATGTGAGGCTGAGGCTGAAGTCAAGGGCATGGCTGAGTAATGTTTAAAGGCCTCTCTCCTTTCAGAGACAAGTATTTTTGTTCACTAGAAACTCCATCACCACAGATAGCAGATACATATACTTTCACAAAACTTAATGGATTGTTACCAAGGAGAAAAAGAATGTCTCACTGGCTATCCGCTTCTCTGATCCTGCCAAGTTTCTCAGGTCTGAACAGTGTGCTGCCGAGAGAAAAAAAAAACATTTACTTGCAGGAAAGTTATAATGATATTGACAATGAAGCACAGTAGTAGATGTGGTGGAAAGGGATGCTATTACTGAGACACATTTTTGTTCTCCCCTGGTTTACTGGAGTATATTTTTTAGTGGTTCATGCCAAGAAGAGTATGTAAAAGTATATCTCATAATGCCAAAATTAGATGGGGATGTTTCTGTAACTGTACAAGACAAGACATTGCTAGAAACTGGGATGAGCAAAATCCTTGTTTAGTGTCAATAGGGATAGTAAGATATATAATACTGGATTCTGACTTCATTTGAGTCTTACGGGAACACGAATCCCTCCATTTTAGATTTTTTGGATCTAGGTGATGGGAGATAAAGTGACACTACAGACTTGATTGGTGCTTCTTGAAAACCTATAGTAATGGTTAAGTTTAGCTTTCCTTTATAGTTTTTCTGATCATCAGCACTTCCTCCTAGTTAGGGTACACTGAGGCGTGAGGTGGGAATACACCTTGGATGGAGCACCAGTCCATTGCAAGGCACCATGCACATAACTACGTTTAGGGGCAATTTAGAGTAGCCAGCCCACCTATAAGCATGTTTTGGGAGGTGGGAGGAAAGTGGGGAACCTGGAGGAAACCCAAAGCAGACACTGGGAGGAAATGTGACACTCCATACAGACAGTAACTTGAGCTCAGGATCAATCAGGGGACTGTGGAGCTGTGAGGCAGCAACAGTAACTGTTGTACCATCCCAAATTTACCTGTTGCACCTGGTAATTGGAGATCAGAAAACTGGAAGGTCAAGTTATTTGAGATGGTAGGAAAAAATAATACAGTAGAGTTCTTTAAGGCTATGGTGTGTCATTAGTACCATTGGTACACTGCCAAATTGTGCATTGGAGACGGGAATGGTGTTAGCAGCACTTGAACATGACAATATCGAGGTGGAGAAACAATAAGTGTTTTACAGCTGAGAAGGTTCCCAATCGGATTTGGAAATATTTCCCTGAGATATGCTTGTGTCTCAGAGCATAGTAAAATGGACTGCTGTGGGATCTCGGTTTATGAGAATTTTCCTGAGAAATGAAAGCATTTCTCTTTGTTGGGTTAGAGCAGCAGTTGTAAAGAAAGTAAACAAGTGTGCATTTTGTTCTTGACTAATGGCCATGCTTCCTCTGCCTTGGGGAAATTCTGGGGAGTGCTGCTGTGTTCACAAATGCTAGCGTCTGATGTACCAAAGCTGTCTCTAGAAGATAAAACTGCTGTAGATCTTTTTTTAACCATACAAGAACTTAAGTCTGCTGCTTTTCAAATGGCAGTGGGCCGTCCCTCAGGGGTAGATGGGCTTCCTATTGAGTTTTATACAATGTTCTGGTAGACTTGATTTTAATGTGCAAGTGTGCAGCCACTGGTGAGTGTTGAAGACTAGTATTGATTCTGCCTCTGCAAAAGAGAGATTGGTGTGATTTAAAGAACTGGTGACCCGTTGCTCTTGTTGGGTACACTTTATAATTCTTTTCAAAGACTGTTCCCAACAGACATGAAATATATATTTCTGTCCATTATACACATTGATCAGGCTTGACAGTCAATTCTGCACAATCTGTTTCTGTGTAGAGACATTATAGAACTTTCCAAAATGTCAAATATGAACTTTGGACGTAGCACAGTATGAAGAAAGAGCCATTGATTCTGTTCACGATGGTCATCTCTTTGATGCCTTGATGGGGTTTGGTTTTGTAATAATTTTTTCTAGATGCTTTAAGTATGAAATAAAACATGATGGAACATGCTTTATAAAAAGATAGTCAACAGCAGGGTCGTATGATGTCTCAGCATGAAACTGTTATCACCCAGGGATGATTATTTTTTCATTGTTTTATTCCTTATTTAATCAAACTTTCTGACCAATGAGAATCAAGAATCCAATAGTGGTATAGGATATATGGTGCTCTGTTCTCTTATCTTATTAAGGATGAATGTAGTGTTTCCCAGTTGAGCTATATACTTCTATACTTCAGATTTTACTGCTTTCACTATATGGCAAAGTGAAGCAAGCAAGTGTTTGAGGGAAAATTGGGCCAATTAATCTCTAGCCTACTGTCAGCTTATACAGATCCTGTTACAGTGGTAGTTCAGGATAGACAGGATGTGTGGACAGTGTGGTATTGTCTACTCTCCTGTTCAAGTTTTGATCAGACGAATGTGGTGAAGAACTACTAGGGCTTGGGGGAACTGTAATCCCATACAGGGCTTTTATTGTGAAAGGCGTATACCTATTCTCAAAGGACATGATGAAGGAGAGTGAGGAAGACAATATACTACAATCAGTAGTGATTAACTGGCAGAACGGATGTGTCTCGTAAGTCTCTTGAATGAGAAGCATGTTTTTAGTTTGTGAGAAATAAGATTGGGGGGGGAAAGTGTTTTGTTCCAGTCATAACAATCACATTTTGGGCTTTTGCAGACATAACATTGTTTGGCCTTTGGAGACATAACATGCACAGGGTTTGTTGCTGCACATCTTAGATTAGGAGGTTACGTTAAACTGGGTTTATATTATATGATTTTCGGCTTGATTTTGCTGTCACAGACAAAAATCGCACAAAAGAATATACTCTATTTTAGTGCCATTGCCACCAGACAGTCAACCAAGTTCTGTCAGAGTCAGAAATTTTTGATTGAAATTTCAAAGTGTGAGCACTGTTACAATGCTCGATTAAAAGCCACCAATATGTGGGGATGTAAACAAAATGTGCTAGAAAAAAATATCTTTATTACGCTGATCGCGCTGACTGACGACGTAGGCAGGACGTAGTCGATTTCAGTTGTTAGACAATCTACACTGTGTAATCTAACATGGAGAACGCACAGCCTGGTATAGAATTCGGCTTTAGTAGGCCAATGATTTGAAGAGTTTTCAGTTTATGTGGTGTGCCGCAGAGGTGCTATTTTTGAGTGCTGCATGGTATTTAGAGTTAGAAGCTAGGGGAGTTTTAAAATTGTAAGCTGATGCAAGATGCACTGAAGGGAACTTAGAAGGAAAAGTCTCTGCGCGCTTTCTCTCTCCCTCTCCCTCTCTCTCTAGCGTGAGTCACTCAGCCAGGCTGTTCCACCTACAGACACCTGTCTCACTGCAGGGCCTAGGTCTCCATTATGCTACAGTCACTGAGATGTGTGGAGATTAGAGCAAGAAGGAGAAACAGCCCGGGCAAGGAGAGTAATATCAGTTCCTACCTGAGTGGAAAAGAAATTTTTGTGTAACAGAGAAAGGACAAGAGTAAAAGAGGAGATGAGCAGTGCTGCTGAATTAGGTAGAATCTATCCAATTATAAACCTGATTAGCTCTGTCAATTAAAGCGTGATGGACATCCTTTCAATTATCGGCCTGAGCGCAAAAATCGATGGCTTCCAGAGCCGAGTCTATAGTTAGCCTCGAGGATTGGGCTCCACGTGACACCTGCTGGCTCTGATAAAAACTTGGCCCGCTGATGCTCCGATAAGCTCAAGGAGCTCTCATTCTGAACAAAGAGTAAGTGGAGGAGAGAGAGAGTGAGAGTGAGAGTGCTAGGACAAAGGTGTCTGATGCATGGTCCACTTTGGGAGGATGGTTATTGAACACAAAGGTGTGTCATGATTTCGCCTATTTTCAGGAAGGAACAGGAAGTGATCCTGAGCCCATTTTGAACTGCTAGCATCACTAATGCTAATTCTACCGAGACCTTTCTATCACTGTCAACAGTGATGATGCTTTCATGTGCGAGACACACACGAAACCAGCTCTAAACCTCACTGCTGTGTGTGCAATCTCGCAGCAGGGCGCCAGGTTTTATTTCAGCTTATCCTTCCCCAGCACCTGTAGTTTCTCTCTCTGTTTACGCCTTCGTCATCGCTCTCTCGCTCCCTATCTCTCTCGCTCACACTCCGCTGCAGGTAGAGATCCAGTTGCAGCTCGGCTTCTCATGGACGCCATGTGCGAGAGACACACTTCCTTCAGGATGTTATAGGTTCACGCAGTTTATTTATCTTTCCTCAGAACCTGCACTTGTTTGTTAATCATATTCTTTTTCTTCCTATCTGTCTCTCCCAGAATGCACCCTCTGAAAGTGAGAGATCGAGTTGCAGCAGTGTGGGAATTGAAAGACACACTCGCTTGTAACATCACGAGTTTCCCATGAGAGCCCGATCCTTTCGTATTTCTTCCACAGCGCATAACCTACATCCTGCTTTACTCACAGCCCAATCTGCAGCTGAAATTCCAACAAGTTTTTCATTCATTTATTAATTAATAATTAATCATTAATAATACACACATCTACCACATTCAGGGCGTTTATTTGCATACTAAAACATGATTGGCTAACCAAGAATTCAACAGTTGTATAAATGTAGTATAAATGGGTTTTTTTAAGGTAAATGCGACGTTGAAAGCAGTAGAATGTGATACACACTGTACACTTTTACTCTTTTAGACTCCTGCTGACAAAAGAAAGTCAAACTCCAGACTGATTGCACTGATGATATTTATTTAGACTTTGCGATTAAGGGTGCAATTAACAACTAGAATGCGGGTTAATTAGACTGATGCTGGCGTTCAGATCTGCAATTGGCAGCTCTCTTAATTGTGGCGGAGATGCTGCTGTTGTTGTTGTTGTTGTTGATGTTGATGTTGTTTGGCGGAGATGGTGGGCGAGTTCCGACTGAATCATTTCCTTTGACAACTTCACTGTTGTCGAATCAAAACAAACAAAGCTGTGTGTATGTGAGTTACCGCATTCACTGCGTCACCAGAAAGAAGTAGCCAGTCTTCAGTAAGCGTCTTGAGGTCTGTGTTACTGACACACTCACACACACACGCATGCACACGCACACACATACTTGTTTGTTTAACCGTCCTTCTGAAGACCTTCTACCTTTTATAAACCTAACCCTAACCTTATTCCCAGTAACCAAACGTAAACCTAACAAGATATAAAATATAAAATAAAAGCTATAGAAAAAAGCAAAAAAGCAGGAGACCTGCTTTTTTGGGACCAGCCAAAGGTCAAAACAAGGTCAAAACACTCAGATATTCCTATCCTTATGGGCACATGAGTCCCCATTAAGATATAAAAACATGAAAACACAAACACAGACAAATGCACACACATACACAAATACACATACAGATATACACAGATACAAACATGCACACACTCATACAGACACGTACACACATGCACAGATACACACACACTAATATACTGTATGTAGTGTTGTTAAAATGGCTTCTGACACAGACACAGATACACAGATCAACACACAAAGAGACAGATACACACGTACATAGATACAGACACACACAGATACACATATGCATACAAAGACGCACACAGAAACACAAACACACACTAATATACTGTATGTAATGTTGTTAAAATGGCTTCTGTTACAGAACTGATTAAATTTTTTTTAAAGGTCTTCAAGGTTTTATATCCTCAATTATCCTTCATTGAGAGTTTGATATCTAATTTCATTTAATTGGAATAGTGGGATTGAGGAAGTGTGTGGTGTTGGGACAAACGAGTCAGTCTCTGAGTGTGATTCTAAACCGCTGACACATGCTATACGATAAACACACACTTTGTCTCACACACACACCCGAGCCGTAGTGCCACAATGACGGCCGTCACAAAATCCCATTTCCCACTGACACCGCTGATTAGGATTGTTTTGGACGTGATTGTCTGAGCCTCAGCACCGCAGGCCACAGACTCCACGGAGGCGGAAAGGCAGCAGATAAATCTGTTTTTATTCTCTCGCCCACTCTCTTTCTCTCCTCCTTTTGGGAGCGTGTGTGTCGTTCAATATCAGAGCCGTAAAAAATTCGGGAGTGCTGATGTAGCAAGACACACAGTACGGTACGGCCGATCTCCAGAGGAATAAAGCTCTGATACAAACGAAACAGAACGTAGATCGAAAGACTAAAGCTCAGAAAAGAACACGTCAATATCGTTCTGCGTATAGGTACAAGAGTTTATTCTGCCTCAGTGTGTACGCATCAGTCTCAGTTTCAATCCAGACACGTGTTTGGAATTCTGATTCATTTGATGCATTTAAATCATTGATGCAGTTTATTTGGTTCTTTCTCTAGTTTTCTTTCTTTCTCTCCTTCATTCTCCCGCTCAACTCATTCTCTGTCTTCACATTTCAGCCTCTGTTAATACACACTTGCATGGCTTGAAAAAATGATAGCACATTTATTATACGTGTGTTTTTGTGTATTCAGAAAAGCTACTATTTAATTTCATTTAGTTTAGTTCAGGCTTTGGTTTTAGTTTATTGTTGGGAAATAAGTGATAAAATAGGAAAATGAAAGTGTCAAGACTACACCTTAAACATTGCATTGAGAGAAAGGACTGTCTAAAATGAACCAACAGGGTTTGTCTTAGGTAACGATTAAACATCTTGGGGGTGTGCAGCTTTAGGAAAATAATCAACAGCAGGGTGGTTGAGGTGTTATTGTTATTGTTAACACTCTGAAGTTGATTATGTTTCAATAACGGCACGTTCGGAAGTATTTTATTCCTCTTACACCACAGCGGATTTGCCAAGGATTACACTTTTTATAGATTAAAGAGTGGCACTCAGTGCTTTGTAACTTTCCATCTATGGTTGTGTTTAATGTTATAGAACATCTGCGAAACAAGTTCCTGTTATCATGTTCGTGTTAAGAAATTTATGAAAAATAGCTTGTTACCGTGAAAATTACAAAACACAACGTCCTCATCCACAACCATCCTGATGAATTTCCCATGTCGGAAAACCCACTTTTACCAAGCACTGACACTGGAGACTCCTTCCCTAAGTGTTAAATAAACATCTCCTCACAGAAAGCGTGACCATATCAATGACTGTACGTTTTTCTTTGTCAAATAGGATATATGTTTTTTTTATTCGTTTACTATTAGATTTCGCCATAGAAGCCCTTGTTACTACAGTAAACGGGTTATAATGAGCGCATTAATATAAACCCACGATTTGCCTTGCAGCCGCAATCAGAATCTAGAATTCATAAGCCATATAGCTAATATCTTATAGCTTTATAGATTAATAAGTAGATCGCCAAAGCTTGCTTAGCATGATTAACCCCTTAAACTCTGCTTATTACTCGGCTATTCCGTAACTACAAACGTGTGAAACGTGTGTAGGTATGAGAATCTGGATCTGTCGATGTATCCCGGGAAGTGATGGGGTTAAAAAAAAGAGTAAAAAAAGAAATCCGAACACCTGTACGTTCTGTTTTAATCACTATCAATGCCACAGATAAAATAATATGACAAAACAAAAATAACAGCAGTTGAATAAGTGAAAATATTAAACAAATGTCCCACTAAAGACCAAAATCTTTGTACTCACGACCTCATTAATGAGCTTCTCTCAGATAAATACGTGTTTTATTAATTTTATTAGAAGGTAAATCAATAGTCAGTGTTTTCAGTAAAATCACAAGTCACCAGTTTCACTTCACATCGACCTTTTCGGCTGCTTTCGTACTTGGAGTTTCTTCTCAACCGCCAGCGCACATTTTACATGTAATCCTACAGGAAGTGGCCACTTTTCCAAAGTGTTGCTGCCTTCTTTTTTTTTTTTTTTTTTGGTGACAGCAGAACTTCCAAAGTTGACGAAAAAATGTTTTTTTATTGTTTACCTCTTGAATAATCAGGTCGCACGTTTGGGGGCAGAGAGTTGGGGTATGGTGTCTGGGGGAAAACAAATATGGAGGACAAAGTGGCGGTGAAGAAAAGTGAGTCTTCTTAGCGAGCGAATATGAGGAAGTTTATGACATGTTGAATGGAAGCTATTTCGTATTTTATTGCCAATATTCCAAAAATATTTTTGGGATATATTTTTGGGATATTCACCAGTACATGATGCGATGTTCCACTTTATATGTGTCATGTCACACAAACAACTGAAATGATCATGATTTTCTGCCTCCAAAGCTACAGTAAAGACAAACAGCACCAATCTATATTTCATCTGCATTACTGAGAATAATAAATCTAATCTAGAGAGCAAGCTAGTACTGTTATGGTTACAGTGTGCGTGTTGTCTGAGCTGTTTTTTCACCCCTCCATATCAGCACAAAAGGCTTTTTATGGAGAAAAAAAAAAAGCCAAGTATGAAAGCATCCTCAGATTTTCTTAATGCAAAGAAATCAAAAAGAGCCCATTGCTTCAAATTTAACAAAAAAAAAAAAAATGCTAAAATACATGAGCTTTTTTGAGTAGAAGCATCCAAGACAGGGTTTTTCAACAGCTTCTAGATCACCGCCTTTAAACACAAGCGCTTTCCTTTAAACCTGAAAAAAACTGTGATTGCTCATTAGGGATAAATTCACAGTGATAAATTCAAATATTTATAATATATTTTTTGTTAATCCATTTATTTCTGTAAAGCTGCTTTGGGACAATGTCCATTGTTAAAAGCGCTATACAAATAAAACTGAATTGAATTGAATTGAATTGATTGAAAATGCAGACTGAAGAAGAAAATAGTGTTCTTTTCTTTGCTGTCAGATATAATATGATGTAACATAACAGCAAGAAACGATTTTAAAATGAAAAATTAAAAAGATTAAGACGGATGCGATGATATATGAATGAGAAGATGGCGAACATTGATATAACTCTGATAGAAGGAATAGAAGAATATTGCTGCAGGAGTAGTCGTCATTATCACATTAATCACTGCACATTTGGTTTAATTTAACAAAATGGCTTCCATGCTCATTATTCAGCAGCTTAGAAAATAGCACTTGATCCAGCATACTATTATGATTTTGCATGTTATTTTTAATATCGCAAGCCAGCCGTTAATTTAGTGCACTATTAATGAATTTCTATTTAATGGCATTCTAGCGAAAATAGACCTTTCTGCGTGACATACTGCGCTTCATCGCTCGAGACGATATCGTGCAAGAAGATTTGAAAAAAAACCGAGACACGCTTCTGCTCAGAACACACCCTGCGTGTGTATCTCGCTTCGAAAAAAATCTGTAGTTACATCTGATGGTTGTTTAAACCCTAACTACGCAATGAACACCTGCTGGAGTTAATGTTTACTCCATCCAGGACTACATTAAGCACTTTAATTAATCTGCTCTTGGTTGTTAATTGGTGGAGTTAATAAGTGAGTCTGGATGGAGTTGCAACATTTACACCACTGATCTCAGTTCAGCTGATGATCAAGATGTTGTAATTTAGTTTATTTAGAGTCCTGGATGGAATAAACACTTGGTTAATTACATTGTTCATGATTTCGTATTGAAGAAACATCAATTAATGTTGCTTTAATTACTTTAACTACATTACTTATATATTATGTGTCAGTGCTGATTTGTGAATGTTAACTAATGCTGTAAATCATGTTAGTAAAGGGAATCTTACTTTTCCATTTATTCCGAATGTAGTTGATCAGCCGAGACACGTTTGGCGTCTGAGGTTTGCATGTTTGGTTCTGCGTTGGAGCTAAGAAGCTAACAATTACTGGAGGTGTGTGTGTCACCTCCTGTAAATAATCTGCTCTTAACCGACTTGCTGATGTGGTTGAGTAAAAAGTGGGATGTAGTGTCATCTGTAAACACGAACAAAACTGGCGTTCTTTTTTTTTTTTTTTTTTTTTTTTAAACTCTCTTCTTGGTGATATTTACAAGAATAAAAGTGAGTTTTTCCACTTGGAAATGTTTCCTTTTGCGTCTACTTCCTGAATACTCACTATCACTGCTTCATTTTGTCTGAATTCTTGATGGAAATGATTTGGAAAAACGCAACATGTTTTGGTATGCAAGTGATCATGATGATACAGTGAATACAAAAAATTAGCCCGTGACCTCATCTGGCGACTTCTACTGACTTTTTGAGCACACGTTAGCTACTTTTCCTTGAAATGAGCTGGTAATACTAGCTGTGAGTGTGTGGATTTATGCTCGATTAAGAATATTAAAGAATAATAAAACAGGAAATTGCACATTATAGACTCTGTAAGGCTAAATAACTGTTAAAACTAAACATTAAACAGCGGAACAAGAGGCAAAAATATGGCCTGTAATAAAGCACTAGTGTTTGTGCTAGTAGTGAAATAGATAGATGTGCTCTTAATGTCTCTCTCTCTCTCTCTCTCTCACTCTGTGTGTAGCCGTGTCCGGTGCGGAGGACGTGGCTCTCTACGTGGGCATCGTTGCCGTGGCGCTGTGTCTCACTCTGCTGCTGGTGGTCCTGGTCCTCGTGTATCGGAGGAAGAAGGAAGGGTTGGATGCGGACGTAGCCGACTCGTCTATCCTCACGACCGGCTTCCAGCCCGTGGGCATCAAACCCGCCATGCCAGGTGTGTGGGCACCGGACCGGGCACAGCGCTGCAGTACGATATCCTTCCTCTCTTACAACCGTCTCTGTGTTCTCTGTCTCGCTCACGTTCTCTGAGCCTTTCATCCTGTCTGTGTGTGTGTGTGAGAGTCACCAGTTACTCCATTAGATTTGTATTTATTTGTTTGTTTGTTTGTTTTAACACCGTTTTCTCCGGTTTTCATCATTTGCCTATTCCCACTAACCAGCTAGCTCTTCCATGTCACATGACAGCTACGAACCTTCTCCATTAAATTTGCTGGGAGATGAAATTTTGACCTACAAGGCCTCCCATATGTGTTTTTAATCTGTGTTTTCATATGAAATGATCATACGCACACACGTATCGTACAGTATATACTTGCCCGTTTAGCGTTCACATAAAAATAAGGTTTTATTTATGAAATATTATGATTTTTCAAAATAATCTAGCGACCTTTTTGACATAGGTAAGCTAAACTAGCAGCTAAATAGCATTAAATAAACTCAGAGGTCTTGAAAAAAATTGGGAAGTTTGAAAAAGCATGGATTTTAAAGGCATTTATTAAATCAAATTCGGTATTAAGTATAGATAAATATAGCTAGCTGGCTAACGTTATCATTTGTGTAAGGATAACGCACAGATAGTGAAGTAGTTATGAACACTATATGAAACTGCTTATTTAGTAAATTTAAAAAAAAGGTATTGAGTAAGTTCTCTAGTTTGGTAGATATAATTGTAAATTGTAACTGTAAATTTAAAAAATTGGGTATTAAATAAGCTGGAAATACAACCAAAGACTTTTGCTACAATGACTATATATTGCCTGCATCACCTAGAAATTTTACTAGCTAGACTGCACTAGACTGCACTAGCTAGCTACACTTCATAAACATAATCACTTGGCCATTATTAGTACACTACTTAGTACATTATTAGCAGTGAGGCAGATTGTGCGAGAGTCCTTCAGCGAGCACCTCTGACATCATCCCTCCCGGCCATTTTCCATCTGAGTGCGCTAAGACGCTCTGCGCTTTCCACCCTGATCTTAATGTCGTGTTCTCCCTGCTGATTTCCCCCTTTAATCTGACGGCAGAGAAATGAAAATGGCTGTGGTGTGGAAAACGGAGCGGTGCTATGGACATGCTTAAGTGAGCCGGCTCTTTTCTGAAACACTCCCACTTAGCTGGCCTTAAAAATCTGCGTGACGGCGGCGGCGCTCACTGAGCGGGAGCGGGAGCGGTTTATCCTCAAGCCAGTTCTTATCAGGGTTACGGTGTTGGGAAAATCCGATCTGTCCGTGTGTGTGTATGTGTGTGTTCACACTGACCTCTGTTTGTTAGTGCGTAGTTTAAGCTAATTTTCTGAACAAATATCTTGCTCTCACTTTTTGAAGTCTTTGCAGACCTGCCAACCCTGAAGACGAATAATCCGTAGTTTCAAAGCGTTTTAAACAGGAAAAAACGTAATACAGGACATTTTTGATGCGGTCCTTTTACAAATCACTTGTCTAGTGCCCTTCGTAGAAACTGTGAAATGTTTCCACACGGCTGAAATGTTTCTTCAGCTGACCGGCATGAGAGAGCAAACTGCGTTTTTAACCACTTTCTAATTACCACTAAAATTATTTGTAAAGTGTTAGATTTGATACGTCGTTGCCGCCCTGTTTTAACTTTATGTTTCCCAAAACAAAAATGTGCATCCCTAATTTATAATTTTAACTACTGTATATACTTGTCTAATGATAGCCAAGTCGAACACACATTGTGATTTTATTTCACATTAATGAACTCAAAAGGTTCTCAGTTTAACTTGACAGAAAGTTGACGGGAAAATCGAGTTGAGACAAGATCACCAGGCAGAATATTCCTAATGTGAGATGGAGGGAAGGGTGCGGGACTTCCAGTGAGTCAGTTAACATCAAAGTGTTCAGAAAAAGTACGCAACTGTCAGTCATTCCAGATTCATATTTTGGTTGGCTCATCTGTCTTTTTTTGGGGAAAAGATGATGCTCTTTTGGTGTATTTTTGAGTGATCACTCATAGCAGCATACTAAAAATGTGAGTTCCTATGCAAAATGCATAAAGGTTGGCACGCCTGCTCTTTCACATTCTCTGATTTTCTCACATCTGCTTTCTCTTCTCCCGCTCTCTCTCTCTCTCTCTTTCATGCCTACACAGAAAACTCTCACCTGCTCACAATCCAGCCAGACCTGACCACGCCTGGCTACCAGGGCTCGCTGCGTACACGTCATGACCCGACTCCTAAATTCTCTCTGAGCGACGGGCCGCTTTTGGAGCCTCTGGCTAACGGATCGCACACCATGGCCAACGGCAAAGTGGCCGGCGACAGCGGACACCTCACCAGCCGCCTCACCGCACAGAGCTACTTCAAGACTCTGCCGCGGGACGCCGTCCACACCTCCTACGGCACCTTCAACTTCCTGGGAGGACGTCTTACCATCCCCAACACGGGTGAGTCACACGACTGCGAGTTAACTTCTCTGGGGTCATGCACACTATCACTTTCTCACTTTCTCTTACACACTATATCACACAGCTCTACTTCTCACACACTCTCTCACGCGTTCCATAACGCGTAAATGAAGGAATGATACTAGTGCAGGAAGTGGGAATAATCCCAAGAGTAAACAAAAAAATGTGGCTGTCCTGTCTGGACCCTTTAGAACCTCATCCATGTTACGTTACGGAGCTACATTACATTATTATGCCTTATTTTATTTCATATTTTATTTTAACATTAAGTAATCACCGATAGCTAACCATAAGGATAGCTAACTATTCGGATATTTACTTTTACCTACTAATAACTACACCTTGGTGTAGCTATTTTTTAAAAATATTATATTGAAAAGTATCTTAGTTTACGGTGCCGTTATCCAGCTAGCTATTTATGATGGTTGCTCATTGTAATGCTAGCTGTCTTATTTAACTTAATAATAAATATGCTTTCAGTTTACTTGCCTGCTACAATCAATTCTGATAACCATATGGGTGATTTTAACCAGTGGAACAGAAAATAGTCTATTCAGAGGTATGGAAAATTTTCAATAATTAAATAGCAGTTATACACATATATTCAGTTGAATAGAAAATGTATTGGGTAAGCTTATATTGCTGCAAAATCTAAAGAGATGAACAGGAAGGTTAAATTGTAGTGATTTTACATTGATTGTACATCAGAGGTGATCACATTACACAATGGATCACTGAGGTGTCATGGAGCTCAGCTAAACACTGGTCTCTGTAAACAAAAGACCTGGAAAGCACACTCCCGTTGACACCGTAACGATCGCGCTACGACAGTAAAAGCCTTTCATAAAAGCAAAGTGAATCATTTTGCTTCCCTAGACTGAAATTGCTCTAATTAGGTGACATTAGCAAGTCCTGAGCTTGTTTTACGGAACAAAGCGTGGCCAAGGAAGAGCATCGCTAAACCGATCGGTGCCTGAAAGGTGCCTGTAACCTTATCCACTACCAAGGGCGCGAGTGGAGTCTATTTGGGACAATTAGCTCTCTCAATAAGAGACCGAGTCGTCATCAGTCTGCCACATTGGGAGTTAGTGTGAGGAGGCACAAGAGAGGAAATGAGGAAGAGATTTCCAATTTTGCTGAGCAATCCATCCTCTTCAAGTGTGGAAAAGATGCAGAAGGCAGCAGAGCAACAGTGCCAGCAGGGGAACAGACTGATCCTAGATACTGGCCTGGCTTTTGGATTTGTATTCTCACAACGTTATAAATTTACTGCCTTATTACTACAGACAACTTGATTTACTCTAGGCAGACTTGCTGGTTTGGCATAATAACCAAATAAACCTCTTAACAGTTTAATCCAAAGGAGATGGAAATGCACAATGTTATACTCTGGTATCTCCTCAAATCAAGCCCTGGTCTCTGGTCAGGTACGGTGGGATAGAA
This sequence comes from Pangasius sanitwongsei, assembly GCA_037576675.1. Lineage (NCBI taxonomy): Eukaryota > Metazoa > Chordata > Actinopteri > Siluriformes > Pangasiidae > Pangasius > Pangasius sanitwongsei. The sequence continues at coordinate 20,630,863 of CM075015.1, read as the reverse complement.
TGCCATGAGGCCATGGCAGTGAAAGATCACCTCCCACAGTGGTAACTCTAGTCTTAGGGACCACCGGAGGACCCCTCGTGTACAACCTGAGACTGAAGAAGTGTGGGGTATGTGGGGGTAGGATGTCAGGGAAGGACCAGGAAGCATTTAAATGTAAATAAGAAGAGTTTGGTAAGAAAAGTTTTTTTTGTTTTTTTTTTTAATTGATGTTCATGTAAGTGCTTAGTGATGAGGGCTTCAATCATAGTTTGAAGACAGTTAGGGAAACTTAAACCCTCTGGGTGATACAGATCAGAGAGCCATGAAGCTTTTCTTCTATGTCTCTTGAGGGATGGTGGGTACGTGGTGCAGAGCAAAGGTTGATACTTGCCTTCAGGTCCGTTTTTGGGTTAATAGGTGAGCATCAGCGTTTGAAATCATCATCTTTTAGACTAAAACTGACTTTGTACATTCGATTTTGGGACAGATTTTGCTGGCACAGAAAAATTCTTCACCCCATCATAAAAAAATTCTTTTTTGGTCAGCAGTCTTAGAATGCATAATGTGCCGAATTAGTGCCATTGCGAACAAAGACACTCACTGACAAAGTTCTAGCAGCGTGAGACATTTTTAATTAAAATCCCAGACCCCAAAAAACTTCAATAAGAGGATAGTGTAGGACTACACAAAATTCACGTTACATCTACAAATACAGTGTTTTGGCATCCCACAAAAAAAACAGTGATCTGCGTAGCTGGTTTGCTGTAGGTGTGTTTGATTTTCTTTTTTTCTATGTGACCTGAATCCATGTGAAACTCCTCTCCAGACTTGCTATTGCTGGTTCTGTCAGACTTTGCTCTGATATTTAACCCTGGTGGCATCGCCATGCTTTTGTGTCCGTTATCCATTAATCCATTCATTGTTCTCGTAGACATCAATAGATGTGCGTATGCAACATCGTTCTTTTCTAGTGGTGATAGTAAAAGGAGCAACAGAGAGAGAGTGTGTGTCAGTGCTGTGGGAATTTAAAAAAAAAAGGACTTCTTTGACCTTGCCTGTCTTTCTTTGGGCGTCTATGCGTTAACGCAGTGTGTATGAAGGTCACATTTCCTCACTGCACCTCTGCATGTGAATAAAACCAAGTGTGCCTGCTTCTTCCCGTCTTTGCACTTATTTGCATTAGGGATCAGTCTGCTCATTCCTCCCGAGGCCATCCCCCGAGGCAAGATCTATGAGATTTACCTCACCGTGCAGAGGAAGGACGATGTGAGGTAGGTCCCTCCACACTCGCTGCCAGAAAAGTTTCACCGAGAACAGAAATGAGAGAGGAAGCATAAGGGATGGGGGAAATAGCCTGTAGGCAGCGCAGAGAGTGATTCAAGTCAGTTTCCTTGCCCTGGATCGTGTGTGTGTGTGTGTGTGTGTGTTGTGTGTGTGTGTGCGCATGGTCAGAAGTATGACTAACACTGGCTGCGGGCTCTGTGTGGTCCTCTCGACTCAAATAAACCAGAGAAACATTGCAGGCTGTGCAGAAGGAAGTGATTCATGAAGTGATTAACTTTTTTGTAAACCTTTTACACACCGAAATGGAATAGAGGTGTGAATATTTACGATCAGTCTCAATAAAGGAGGCGTGACTTCTCTGCATGTTAGTCTCAGTGAAGGAGGCGGGGCCTCCCACATTTTGAAATCAATGCAGACTGTTCTATTTAAAATTGAAATGTGGCGCCTCCTTCACTGGAAATTATTGCATACTGTATTTTTCTATTTAAAATTGAAATGCTAGCTGCTTTAAAAGTATTTTTAATTTCCTGGATCGTTGATGACATATAAGAGCCACACTGTATCTTAGAAAGAGAAATACACTCCTCTACCACGCAACTCGAAATGTTTTACAAACCTCACAGAACAATGCAAGCTATCAGACAAACCCCTTTTTATCATAGTGCTGAATTACAAAAAAAAAAAAAAATAGTGGACAAAAATAGGAGAAGAGATCAAACAAAAAGAAGATGAAGCAATACATTTACAATCACACACCACTAGGTACATGATTAAATATTTAAAAAGGCCCAATGTTCAGTATCAGTATCAATTTTTAAGCTGCTTTGAAGTGGAGCAAAATAGAAAATCCCAAACATAATATAAAAGTTAAAATATATTCAGTGTAAGATGTTTAGCTGGAACGCTGGCTGTGTGCCACTTCGGCTCGAGCCCTGCCTCTGACCTTTGACCCAGCATGTCGAACATGACTCTGGAGTGTAGACTGACCCTGTGACCCCATGCCCACGTTTCTGCCTCCTCAGACTGCCCCTGGCTGGGTGCCAGACGCTGCTGAGTCCGGTGGTGAGCTGCGGCCCACCGGGCGTCGTGCTGACTCGGCCCGTCATCATCAGCATGGAGCACTGCTCTGATTCCTGCACCGATCACTGGGCCATCAGGCTGAAGAAACAAACCTACGAGGGAACCTGGGAGGTGAGTCCATGATAAAGCAATAAAGTGTGTGTGACTGTGTGTATTTATCAGCCTGGTCTCACAGTTGAAGCTTCGCAAGAATTCATGCATAGTGTTATACAGTTATAAGTAGTTAAGGATGGATGAGGTGGTGGAGCTAGTCATTAGTTTGACATGAAATCCAATCATACAATTAAAAATACAATTTCTGCATGAAATCTGAAAAAGGGTACTGTGGAGGTCCATAGGCTCCAATTACCTCTTAAATCTTAAACTAGGCCATTTTGTCTGAATCAGAGTGAAACTGAATCTTTTGGTTTGTTGGTTCAAACCTCCAGAACACATGACATTTCCTCTATAGCTCTGTCCTGTCGCTCAGGTTCCGCCTCGCCTCTCAGTCTAGCAGCCCGCATCTACAAAAAAAATGCTGCAGCCCAAAACATACGGCGTGATTGGTTCACTTCCTTCCATTTTTTGCAGTCGAGTCGATTCCGAGTCGAATCGCTTTCTAGAGTTCCCTTGGAAGCAGACCGGAGCCACCTCACTCAAACTCTCTCGTGTCAGTAGTTTTTGGTCCAAGTTCGATGTGTTCTTACCTGCCTAAAAAAAAACATACCAAAGTGGAAAACACACCAGGGTTCCATTCAAACAGACTAAACACTGTATCTGTGAAAGTGTCTAGTTCCTTGGATTAATAGTAGAAAGGACGTACCCTTCAAGGTACCACCTAAGTCACAAGCATTTGTGTCTTTTTTTTAAATGGTACACCACTGATATCCACATACGCTGTGTCCAGCAGCGTGGGTTCTGTAGTTGGATCCATTCTCCCTCCATCTATATCTAACTCATCCCTCCTTCGCTCTCTTTTCACTACTGAACCGAATCATGAACGGATTTGAGCCGTATCTCCATCGTTGGCTCCTCAAACACGTCATGTAATTTTCCAAAGAGCATTCCCAGGAAGGAGATTGAAGAAGAGGGGGAGAAGGTGGGAGAGAGAAAGGATGAAGAAGCAGAACAGGGGGGTGGCAGTGGGAGTGAAGGTCCTCTTTCATGTTCGATATTGTGCATAAATTATTCAGGCCGCCCGGTGTGGCAGCGGCGGGGCGTCTGCAGAATGAATTGGCCTGTCTCTGGCTGAGGTTAGACGAGGACTTTTAATCATCCTTTGGCACAAATATAGTCCAGGTACCCCAGACTCAGGCAGGAAAACGGGGAACTTCGTCCTCCACTGAGTGTTCACAGAGCGACTTAGAGCAATTAATTTCTCCAGAGAGTGTCTGAAGCGACAGGAAGGAAGGCTGAAATATAGTCCCTCGTCGATATCGAACCATCTGAATGGGGACGTTCAAGAAAAAGAGTAAGAGAGGAGAAAAAAGAAAACATTCAGATGGAAAAAAAATACGTCTCCATAGTGAGTGGATGTGAAAACGGCTCGTGTCGATAGTAATTTTATTGATGAACACAACATCTCATTTCATCGATCAGCAGGATGTCATTTCCTGGCCGGAGGTCCTGAGGTGTGTGAGGTTGATTAGATTGAGAAGGCGGGTGTGCTCGTCACCGAGGCTCCCTTTTGCCTTTTTGTCTAATTAAAGCCACTCTAGGAAGCCATAAGAAGATTGTATTCTACCACAGGTTACAAAAGAACAACATCTTTCATTAGGAAACTGCAGCTCCGTAGATTTCTCCTCATTTGAACCTTAGACTACACATCTCTTGTATATTTATGTCTGGCTTCAAGGCTTTTTGTTATTGTTTGTGAAATATAGGAGTTTGCAGTTTTCAGCTCTAACTAACATTTCGCTCAGGAGTTATGAGCCAGTATCTGCGGCCGGGCCTTAATTAATGCATTTTCACAGCCGTTAAAGAAGAGTGCATCCAATTGACAAAGCGGCTAATTGATTAACGAACGGGACAGAGTGTAAAACGGTGAGGGATCGGTCGCAGTGTTGCCACGGAGACGTTAATGAGCGAGGTCAACTCTTTCTGCTCTGACCGTGATGGCGTCACCAGAGCTGTCTGGAGCAAAATGTTCACAATGACACAGCTAGCATCTCGCCATTTTTCATATAATGGCTGTAATATCAAACAGATAAGCAGGAAATTGCCAAATGAAAATGGATAGGGTTTATTTGATGTGATTTGAATTCCAAGGCCTTTTATTTTTCTTATGTAAACGCCTCTGCTTCAGAGACAAGTGTGTGTCTGCTTTTGTGTATCAAATATCAAACATAATGCATGTCACACAAGCCACTAACAAGACTAATATGAACATAGGTAATTACAAATTAGCACAGTGATTCAGATTAATTAATTCAACGTGATCAAAATATGGTATTAATTACTCTCGAGAAAAACAGAATGAATCTTAAACATTTCTCCACAAGCCCACTGTGAGACCTGCTTTGCCCTGCCCTGTGTGAACTGTGCCCTTACCCATTCCCTCGTGTACATTAGGACGTGCTGCTGCTCGGGGAGGAGTTGGTGTCTGAGCCGTTTTACTGCCAGCTGGAGGCCGAGACGTGCCGCGTGTTCACCGAGCAGCTCGGACGCTTTGCTTTGGTCGGAGAGTCCCTCAGCATGGCCGCAGCCAAACGCCTCAGACTACTGCTGTTTGCCCCGGCTTACTGCTCCACGCTCGAATACTCCATCCGTGTCTACTGCACTGATGACACACACGACCTCATCCAGGTGAGTGACCTTGACTTTGATTAGTAACATTAAAATCTGTGGGATAAAAAGTATAGCATGTTCCCATTGATTCACTTCTTGATACTACGCTACGTTGAATTTATATTAGCCAAGAACATAAGAAGCAACCTTGATTGGCTGGTAGGCTAATATAATGGGTAGTGATTGGCGATTGGTTCGTAATTTTTGTCCCCTGAATGCTGACTGGTCAGTATTTTGTTGTAATGATTGATAATTGGTTGGTACAGTGGCTGGTTCATATTTTTTGTGGTGACCGTTAATATATTATTATTATTTGGTTTGTATGTTAATGTAATGAGTAGTAATTGGTTACTGTAGTGATGTAGAGAGGGGTAATTGGTCACTATGTTTGTGTAATGAATGGTAATTGGTTACTGTAGTGATGTAGAGAGGGGTAATTGGTCACTATGTTTGTGTAATGAATGGTAATTGGTTACTGT
>CM075015.1:20568970-20617507 GCA_037576675.1 Pangasius sanitwongsei | reverse complement strand
ACTCGCTCTCTCTGAGTTTCCCTCACCATTTTTCATCGCCGCTCTCCACTTTTTCTCTCTCTCCTCTTTATATCTCGTCTCTTTCTCGCCTCTTAAAAATAAAAATTAAAAATCAACGAAGAAGAGCCCATGGTGGCCTTTTTTCTATCCCCAAGGGACTTCTCAAAACTCAGCTTTAACCATCGCCACATGACATTTTCTCTCAGACGGGGCGCTCTTCCTTCGCGATGAACTCCTCGTTGAATTTGTCTTCCTCTGCATCTGCTGTGTAAATAAATGAGAAATCGTTTCTGATCTGCCAACAAAGGTGTCAAGCGCTTTCCCCTCACTCAACTAAATAAAGTTTTAGAGAGTTCTCTCGGTTTCTTTTTTCCCTGCAGTAAATGTGCCATCGCACAAAGCAATTTATTAAGAAGACAATGAGGCGTACAGGAGGCCATTACTCTCTCTGTCGAAACCACATGTGGAAAGCAAACACACAAACGGGGAGTGCATATTTTTTATGTTTGGGGCGTGATGTTGTAAAAATGGCACGCTGAGACTGACAGATTTATGCACGCTTGTTAATCTGAAGCTCTCGGGACGCTGGCAGGACGTCTGCATTGGTATTCAGGGTGCCAGGGCTTCATAATGGGATAATTGGCAGGCTCTCGGCTCGATCTGCCGATGGGTCAGAATCTGGATCAAAGTCCACGAGCCGCTATTTGCAATGCTAATTTCCGCCCAAAGAGTAATTGTGCTTAGACGAGGACACCGCTAAACGAGGAGCTTTGGAGCTGCTCTACAGAGCCTTTTGTTTGAGTAAAAGCCACACAGAGAAAGATTATATGGCTGTCCAGATTCAATTGGCCTCCGCTATTGACTCACGCGACCTCGGAAGACTGGAGAGATAACCTCTGACCTTTGGCCTCCACCCCACGAGGCGTAAAGGCCACGAGGATGTGAGCGCAGCTTGAAAGACGGCAACTCCACCGCTTTAAGACTAAATGGCTGTTCGAGCGTCTCTCTGTGAAGGGACACGCTTAAAATCGGGCTCGTTATGTCCTCATTAGAGAGCGGAGAGACTGGATGATCTGATCTCCGTGTTACAACGCAGCCTGAAAGAGTTTGCAGCAGTCAGACGAACGCAAGTATCCGTGTTTCAAATCGATAATTACTGGCTTCCTTACCATTTTAATTGAAGCCAGTCTAGCCTGAAGTGAGCAGTGAAGGAAATGGTGGTGCAGATAAGAATTGCAGAGATTCTCCATCTTAATTAGACTCGCTCTCCGGATTCAATCCGTGTGCATCGGCGTTCACACAGTAAAGCCGCCACGCCATACGGCCACATCCATCTGCCCTTCCAGAGCGTGTTTCTTCCAGCACATTAGCTTCATATTCGCTCCTCCAGAATCCATCGAATGCGAGTGCACTGCCAGCATGAGTCAGGGATCGAGTGGTGTTCAAGTGGTACTTGTCCAGACTATATTTTCTTTTGGGTGTGAGTCTTTTGCTCTGTTGGACATAAACAACGAGTGTCACCTTTAGCAGAAGCTTGTGTGTGTGTCTTTGGTCACTACATAAGACACTAGAGTAAAATAGGGGTATAACGCAATGAAACGCAATGATTTGCAGTACTGTTGTTTTTTACCCACTCATGCAGTAGTTACTGTTTTTGTTTGTATCTGTTTGTGATATTTGAGTTAGTTCTGTTTTCCAAAATAAAAACAAACTAGTAGCCTTATTTAAACCACCATAACCCTGATCAGGCAGTTTCAAAAGATGATGGATTGACCACTCATGCCTGCGGAAAAGGAAGAAACCTCCCACTTGCGCAACTATTTTGTTGGGATCTCAGCCCTGATACACATCTCTAGTCTCAGCCAGATGTCCTGTGAACATTACAGGCAATCATATAATCTTTTCATTCCAAATAAAGTTTGAAATGAAATGAAATATATTCAGACAGAAAACCTGTTTACTTGAAATTTCCCTATGATGGAAGCCAAAGGCCAGTTGTTGATTTCTGATCATACGTTTTTACCAGTGAAGATCTTAGGATGATATGGACATGAGAAAATGTAGACCACTGTTCTTATAGTTTTCTCCAAGTTTCCAACCCCAACAGAGAAAAAGTAGTTCCGGTTAATTTCCCAAAGGTTTTGTGGTGTCCATGCGCAGACAGGTGGAAAGTATAACCACACATCCCTTCCTCTGAAGAGAATGAACTACACCCGTTTAGAGCTTCATTTATGAGCAACGCTGAAGAATGATGTCAGAAAACAAACATTTTGCACATTTAAAAGTTTTATTTTTTTTAGGGTCATGGATTTCAATTTTCCAAGACAAAGGTTCTACAACAGCAATACCATTATGGAAGACATGGTGACTTTCTTGTAAATGTCTCACCCATGAATACAGGTTTTTGGTTCAAATCTGGGAGAGGTGGAGAAAGGGTGGCTTAAGGAAATGGTTCATGAACACTCATTCCCCTCCCAAAAAAATGGGTTAAAGGTTTGCATCTATAAGCCAGAGTCTAGGATTTGACCAAAGGAGAAATAAAGTGGGGAAGATGATAACTAAGTGAAGGCTAAGATGCTTGAGCTAATTATATGTTGAGTGCTGAAATCAGCTACTTACCAGCAACTACAGGGAAGTGATGAGCATCAACTGCTGGGAGCTGAAAAGAAATAACCCTCTCTTCTTCCATTAAACAGTTCTTTGTAGTTGCTCTTTGACTGGCAGTGGTTTTGAGCCAAAAGTCCAATAAGCAAACAGTGTGTCTGTCCTTCAGTGGTGCAGTGGTTAGTGACATGGTCTCTTATGCATGACATTCTTGGTTTGATTCTGTGTGTCTGCTTAGCTTTAGCGCAGGAGTTAAGTATACAGACTTGAAAAGTTCTATTAAAGAGAACGCTAGCAAGAGATCCTGTGGCTCATATGGATGAGCTTTGCCTCTGGGTTAAGAGGTTGCTGGTTCGAACCCCGGACAGGTCTCCAGGATATGGGCGTGGAAGGTTCAGGAATGAATGAATGGCATGACAGGAGTTGAGGAAGGTGCTGGAGGGCGTAACCCAAGAGTTGGGGGGGTAATATCCGGGCAGCTGCCCCCCCGAGGTCAAGTCGGATAAAGAGAGGGGGTTATGGAGCTTGAAGAGAGAGTGTCGACTTAGTTTTGCATTATATAGGGGACGCTGTGAAAAGACTATCACCCACACTTTTTTGGGGGTCTTTTAAATCTACTGTTTTTTCAGCCACACTCACTATTTTATCACCTAACCACCCATCCACTCACATACATACATACACACACACATACACATACACATACACACTGGGGTCCCCCCCAGGGACCAGCCAGATTCAAACCTGCAACCTTTGCATTCAGAGGCAAGGCTTTTACCACACAGCCATGAAGACCCACACAAAGCACTTGGTGTTGTAGGACCTTTGTCTTTTAAAGAACCACAAAAAAAATTTTTTTTTAAATTTAAAAAATAAAAAATACTACTCTACTTTGCCCCTAGTGGAGCAACAGATACTATCACTTTTTTCAAATCTTTCAATTCAATTAGGGTCCAAATATAAAATTGTCGATTCTAAATTCATTTGGTCGACCGGATTTGAGCCTCCAATGGGCCGGTCCTGGTCTGTAGGCCATATTTTTGACATTGCTGATTGAAACAAAACAAGGTTTCCCCAACATCCACAACTTAAAAAGATTTATCTGATGTTAACTCTACCATTCAAGACGGCATGTAAACAGAACACTGCCGTTATCTTGTATCTTCTGTTGGATTAAACGTTGAATTTTAGCGCAATTACTGTTCAATTCTACACATGTACACTATAGTGTTAATCTAATAATTTTAGCTTTGTACATCCGCACAAACAGAACTGAAGTCCTCCTCCAGCTGGCTGACTGGTGGTTATGAACTGTAAAAGTCATGCATTTAAAGCTGATAGGAAAAGGACAAGAGAAGTATTTGCTAACTCTAAAATAAAAACAAATTGAAGGATGATGATATAACAAAGTTTGACGTACAAAAAATACACACCAAACAAACACAAAAGGTTTTCCACTTGCTAACTGAGCATATCTCTTTCACAACTGGCTAATGATACAAACTCCACAATGAGGACAAATCAGAATTCTCACTAGCTTCCCACCAAGTAAGGGAACAAGTACATGTCTTACCTGTTACCTTACCTTACTCCTGAATCAGTTTTTCTATTATTGACTGTCTTCCTCTCCTGATTTGCTGCGGCTCCTGCCAGCAGTCGGACTTCTTTCCTGCCTAAGATTGTGATATTTGATGTATGAGTTTAAACTCTCAAACCAATTCTAACTCTTAACAGAGCACAGACTGCGAGTTACTATTACAGGATCATCAGGACGAATCAGAGCAGCTCAGGAACATCAGATTGTAGAAGATTTTTTTTCCCTCCCTGACCCCATAATCATGTTTTTTTGCTTTCATTTTGAACAAAAAGTCATTATCGACTGACTTATGTAGACCCTGAGTGCTTATTACCACATGTAAATGTAGTGGATATTTTTTATACGTACAAGCATTTTTCACACAGCTACACAAAGGAGTTATGTTGCTTTAAGATAGCAGTGTGTCCTTGAATAATATGGATCATCTACATTTAGAAAACAGCTCTCGGTGGTGGACTGTACCTGAAACTCGGCTGTGTTTGCTGTTGTGCTGTCTCTGTAGGAGGTGATGCAGATGGAGGCGCAGCTTGGAGGTCGCCTCATTGACGAGCCACACGTTCTCCTGTTTAAAGACAGCTACCATAACCTGCGCCTCTCCATCCACGACCTGCCACAGGCCCAGTGGAGGAGCAAGCTGCTCACCGCCTACCAGGTAGGAATAATACGTGGAATGTAGCTCAAAGCATGTTACCAAATTAACTGTATAGCGTCAAGGCGCATTCAAGTATCTTTTTAATTCTTCACTCTAAATAAGAGAATTTGAAGTGTTTTGTTTCATAGTGGTGCTTCACGTTATCGTGTTACTAGAGCCATGGACTCTGAACAGATATGACGCATCAATTTTGAAGCGTAAAATACATGCATCATACTCTCTCCAATTATCTTTAAACATAAACTTAAAACAAGGCATGTTGTCAGTTCTCTGATCAGACCACAGTGAGTAAAAAAAAATGACACTGAAAAATTACTCCCAACCTTTATCAGCTCTGCACCAGTGTTTTTTGAAGCACTCTGCTAAAATACCTTCCTGTGACTGCGTTCCTCCAGTTGACAACCCCAAAACAAGAATATATATATATATATATATATATATATATATATATATATATATATATATATATACTCTAATAATTTGTGAAAATACTTAATAAACTCCTGATGTGCCTAAAACAGATATAAAATCGAAAAGTTGCTGAAAGAGGGAGCTTGATAGATTTCTTGTGAGAGGGATCTCTATAACTTCGGAGCATAAAGCCGGTACCTGCGGTACTTCTTTTATGTTTTATATGAGGGTATAGACCATTAATGGCTCTACAAAGCATTACAAGGAACCTTTCTCTTCCTTTCTGTCTCATTATAGCTTTCCTTCTCTCTTTTCTCGCTTTTATTCTCCTCAACTCGCCGAATCTGACTCATACCCTCACCTCGCTATTACACTTATTTATCCTTCAAATGGCCCCCAGCTATTGTTCCTCTCTCTCTCTTTCTGTCTCTCTTTTACATAGCTCTGCATGCACGTTCCACTGCCTGAGTTTGATCATTGGCTCTGTGAGCAGGAGTTTAGCAGATTTCCCCACGGGCGCCACATTTAAAAGGGCTCTTGATACGTTGCTCCAGCCAGCATCAGGTTTTTAATGCTGTGCCGTTCTGCATTGGCGATCCTCCTAATGGGATATTTCTTTGGTTTGGCCTCATTAGGATCGTTTCTGAACGTGCGGCGATGGAGCCCAACTCCATTACAGAGCGAGCAGCCGAGCTGCAAATCTCGCCATAGCGGAGACGCGCGGAGATACAATAAGTGCTACCCGAGGACCAGAATTTACATAACGATACGATAGAATGTAGGTATGACAGGTGTTAGCTTATAGGAGAGCCTGGGTGGAAGGATAGACATATTTATCCTGACAGAAAGAGAGACAGATTAGGTGGATGGAGAAACAAGTAGTTAGACAGATAGGTGGACAGATGGACAGACAAATAAACAGATAGATAATCAGCTCCAGGTAGTTTGAGAGATGGGTGGATGGATCAATGGATGGATGGATGAACTGGTAGACAGATGGATGACAGGTTAGACGACAGACAGACAGACAGACAGACAGATAAGAAATTGGCAGAATCGATGGAAGGGTAGACAAACAGGCAGACATGTAGATAGCTAGTTATTTAGACAGATGGATGGACAGACAGACAAAAGAATATACGGATAGATGGGCAGATAATTGGACAGATAAACAGCTGCAACCAACAGACAGACAGACAACCAGCAGACAGGTAGGTTGATGGACAGACAGATGGATAGATGGATAGATAGTCAAATTTAGTCAGATGGATGGATGGTGGGATGGATGGACAAACTGGTTGATAAATGGATAAATGAGATAGACAGCTTGATAGACAGATACACAGACAGAAATACAAATAGACAGCTAGAGAGAGAGACATATAGACAGACAGAAATACAATAGGTAGACAGACAGACAGGTAAATAGATAGCTAGACAGAGAGACAGTTAGACAGGGATAATTACACATACACAGACAGACACATAGCTAGTTAGATAGAGAGACAGATAGACAGACAAGATAGGCAGATTGACAGAGAGAAATGCAAATAGACCGACAACTAAACCGACAGACAGGCAAACAGACACAGAGATGGATAGATAAACAGCTAGAGACAGACAGACAGGCAGACAGACAGCTATCATAAATGAGTAGTAAGTGAGTGAGTAGAAGACAGAGTGAAGAGGAGGCAGTGGACGTGTGGCAGATTTACTGCACACTTCCTGCAGATTTCAGTGCAGGGCAGTTTGAAGCTCTCAGCTGTGGAGGGAGTTAAATATAGAGCTGCATGGAAATACTTTCCTCCCTCACTCCTCCTCTTCTGTGTGTGTGTGGAGGAGAGATGGAGCACAGATTCTCGTGGGAGAATGAGAGAGTAGAAGGCACAGTGCAGAGGTGTAGGAGCGCTCTGGACACACACTCCTCATCTCTTATCTCAGTAATGCTCAATGTAGCGAGGGTTTAGTGTGTGTGTGTGTGTGTGTGTGAGAGAGAGAGCGAGAGAGAGAGAGCATCACACTGAGCAACAGCTCCCCCTGTAGGCACAAAACACACCCTGCGAGAGGTTAGGGACATTGACGAGGAGTCTAGAGGTGGCTGCCTGCAGTCATGACCTTATTTTATAACATTTAATCAAATCAGCTGCAAAGCTAATAAACAGAGCAATTGTGTGTAAGTTATTACTGCATCGTCATAAAAGCATTAGTGTGTTTGTTCCTGTGATTCATAATGTGTAACGTTTAATGTTCTCAAACGATGGCAATAATGGGATCATATTTGTCGCTTTTATTTCAGATTAGTACTTACTGCTTGCCTGGTAAATAAAGCTCTCTCTCCTTCTCTCTCTCTCTCTCTCTCTCTCTCACACACACACACACACACACACACACACACACCTGTGTGCAGACAGTCTGCACTGACTCCTTACTCATAAATCATATTTTATTGGACTTTCGCTAGTCTGTGTCCCACAGAACCCCTCCATCATGACCTGACGAACCAGTGATTAATGTCACACACTCGCCTGTTCAAAATGCAACATAGTGCTGTCTCATCCTCGAACACTTTCAGAGAGATAGATAGATAGATAGATAGATAGATAGATAGATAGATAGATAGAAAGAAAGCAGTCACAGGTATTAACGTAGAGGAGGAGAGTCTGGATGGACAGACAGACAAGTACACATAAAGATAGACCTCCAGACAGACAGACAAATAAACACACAAACAGGCAGATTGGGTGACAGACAGACAGACAGACATTCAGACAGACAAATGAACTGACTGACAGACAGTTAGTTTAACAGACATACATACAGACAGGCAGTCAGACAGACAAATAGTTTAACAGACAGACAGACAGGAAATACTTGACAGACAGACAAACAGACAGACAGACAGAAAAAGTTGTTGATATGCAGACACTCAGACAGACAGACAGACAGTTTAACATGCAACACAGTGACTTTTGTTTGCGAAAAGTGTTTATTTTTCTGGTGGTGTTAAGTGGAATGTGTGTAATTACAGGGTTGGAAAAGGTAAAGAGTTTATGTCATATCTAATCGCTTCACACACACACACACACACACACACACACACACACACACACACGACAGCAGTATGGGATTGTTTCCTCTGAGATGATTTACTCCACAACTTCACTGTAAGCTGTGCTGTGCAATAGCAGGGAGGCCCCATCTATCTATCTATCCATCCATCCAACCATGTTGTTCTCTATTTGTTTACCTGTGTGTGTCTATCCATCTCTCTCTCTCTCACACAGGATGAATACAGTAGAATAGTGCTTAACAGCTTTAACACACACATGTAGTGTGACCACACTGTTGCACTACATATAACTGGTGCAATTGTTGCTACGTCTTTATTAAAGTGTGTATTGTCCACGTATTCTCACTGCATTCCCTCTATGCGTGTGTGTGTGTGTGTGTGTGTGCAGGAGATCCCATTCTACCACATCTGGAGCGGCACACAGCGGAGTTTGCATTGTGCCTTCACGCTGGAGCGGATGAGTGTGAGCACGTGCGAGCTCTCCTGCACGCTGTGTGTGTGGCAGGTGGAAGGCGAAGGCCAGAGCTTCAGCCTCGACTTCAACATCTCCAAGGTAACACAGCTGGCTGTTTACACCCGCAGTGCATCACTCAGCGCTGGCACCGAACCCAACTCGTTAGCTAACGCTCATCAGTTACATCGGGGAAAGTGCTTCACTAAAGTGTGTGTCTTCTAAATATTTCCCTGATGTTCAGACAGTAATGAATCCTCCGAGACGCAAGACTTCAATCTGAATCCATTTTAGCTGACTCACTGACACTGGCATTATAGCATTATAGTTAGGAATAATAGCTAGTTATGGATTTGCAACAAAAAAAAAAACTCGTATTGCTTGTGCAGTTGCCATAGAAACCTGTCCTAAATCAACATTTACTTAGAGCAGAAGGGGTTATGAACATAGACCGTTAAATAGAGCTGAAAGTGGATTTATGATTGACATCGGCGTCCTGAAAATGGAAAAATCTCTCCAGCTTTAAAGAAACTATCTTGCAGAAAAACGTCTAACTTCAGACAAACGTCTTTTCTGTGATGATCCAGAGGCAGTCTTATCATAAGAATAACCACAAAAAAAGTAAAGTTAATCTCTAATGAATGCTACAAATATTAGCTAGTTGCTCAGGGTTTAAATGACAGCTAATACAAATAAGCATTATTTCCTAAAAAAAAAAATTACTGTGATCTAACCATTAGCCTGGCTAATTAGTGAGGAAGCCAAAATTGAAGTTGAGGACATTAGCATTAGCTAGCTAAGTTATACCTGGTTAAGTAGGACCATCTTGATCACTGTAGCTAGCACTAGCTAAAGCTGCCACTTGTCTGTTTTAGTTGAGATGTACACTAGGAAAGTTTAAATGCACCCTTACTTTCTTCTTATTGGAGGAAAAAGATGAAAAAGATGTACAACAATTAAAAAGAAAACATGCACGTAAACCTTTCAAGCATCTTAACTAAAACAAACGAGCGGCAGCTTTATTCCCCCCAACCTGTATACATGTACTCCAGGTTCTACTGTGAATTCAAGCAAGGAAGCAAGTTGAGGCAAGACATTACTTACGTAAGATGGAGGAAGAAGAACATGAACAGTTAGCAGACCTGATCTATAGGTGATCATATATTTAAGGTGCTGCAGACGTTTGTTTGGTGGCAACTAATCATGATGTTTCTGAACTGGGGTGCCATTATCTTTAATACGTCCAGTTTCTTTACTTTTTGTTTTATTCATTTATTTATTTGTATAGCAAGCGCTCTTGCTGAATCTTTGCGCAGGATAAAAAAATTGTTGCTCTTTTCTACTTTGATGGACTATAAAATGGATCCTAAGAAAAGTAAATACCAGAATAATGGAAATAAAGCTCCCAGCTCACTGTATTCCGGTGTTGTGGTGGTGCAGGACACCAGGCCACTCGATGCTGATCTCCTGCTGGTGGATAAGAGCAGCCCGGCTCTGGCCGGCCCTAGCGCCTTTCAGATCCCCTACCTCATCCGGCAGAAGATCTGCAGCAGTCTGGACGCGCCGTGCCCCAACGGAGCCGACTGGAGACTCCTCGCCCAGAGACTCAAACTCGACAGGTACGACTTTCACCCTCTCACAACTGCACGTAGTTGTGTTTCATTAACACAGCTTTATAGGTTTAGCCAGATATACCTTCTCTACATCTCACTGACGATCGATATAAAGGATACTGATGAAAATAGAGACCCAGGAGCCATTCCCAGGTTTTTTCTCAAGACTTTCATCACGTTAAATATAACTAAATCACTTAGAATTCCTGTGACGTTTATGTGATGATATCGGTTGGCGTTTTCCTTTTTGTAAAATCTCCTGTACGTTGATTTGCACCGGTTAGTCATGCCACAAAGTGTCTTGTTATGTTTTGTACACGTTTCTGGCTACAAGCTTCGGAATCTTGAAGGATGCGATCTGATTGGCTCTCCGCACTTCAGTGTATACATGCTTCTGTACTCCGAAACACTTCTGAACAAGGAAACAACGAGCTTTACAAGACACTGAAAAAGGTTCCCAGAAACATCTTGTAAAAAGTTTTTTTGCTTGAAACAGTGGCAAATAAACGTGACCGACTGTTCGTCAAACGGCATCTCCTTATGAAAGTAGGCGGGTCTTGACCGTGTTAAGTGATGACCTGTACCAGACTTTTTTTTTGTGAAAGTTAAGGCGGTATGATTTTTTCAGCCCAACGTTGCATTCGCAAACAAAAATCTTACATCGGAAAAGAATTGTTTGGTCACGAGTTGAACTCAGCAGTCTTAGAACGTCACATCTTCAGTTATCAGCGGCCGATTTAGTGCCAGTGCGACCAAAGACAGGGGATGACAAGTCTCTGGCAGTGTCAGAATTTTCGATTGTGTGTGAGCGGTGCTACGACGCTCGTCTAAAAGCCACCAATAAGAGGATGGCATAGAATGATGTGCAACTCACAGTAGAGCTACAAATACAGGAGTGATGAAACGTAAATAAAACGTGCTAATGGACAGGGAAAATATCCTTATTACCTCAAGCTGATATGCGAGCCTGATTTCTGCACGAGCCCTGATCACGCTGATGGATGACGTAAACTACACAGAAGGTACTAATTTTCTTTAAGCGCAGATCGTTAGAGGATTCTCATTAGAGAATGTTATCACACAGCGTGGTGTAGAATTCGGACGAGATTTTATTGGGATCTCGTACAGCGTGACATTACAAGTACAAGTAATAATCTTTACAAAAAATAAAAATGTCTCAGTCGTTAGAGACATTAGCATATTTTTAGTTTTAGTACACACTGGTGTACATGAGCTCTTGCAAACTACGGTCTTCCACAGCTTATTGAACGCAGGCTGAATCCAGAGGCAGTCATTTAATTAGATTCCTAGTTAACTTCCCCTAGCTAATGAAGCATAATGCGTAGACTTCATTTGTCCAATCAGCTTTACCTGGTCCAATTAATTACCCATTTGAAGTGGCAGCGCTTTGCTTCAATTAGCACGTGGATGCAAAACAATCCATTTTCATTTGCTGACTTCACACACAAACGTTCAAGAAAGAATCTGGTATTAATGTGTTTGGGAGTAAAAATCCAGTGGCTTTTAGGCTGCACTTTCCCTCAAGACAAAGTGCATGTAGGGAACAACACTTTAATCCCCTTAGGTATTTAGGGAACACAAAAAGGGCACCGGATCGAACTTGGGCTCGCCTTTAGAGGCGTTTCCCTCCAGGATGGACCAACAAGAGCCTCGGCTTTGTTGTCATCGATCGGCTTTGATCTGAAAGGTTCGGGCCGGTCAATAGGAAAGGTCAGGGCTACCTGAATATCAGCATGGCAACAAACATCGCGGTTCACGCTAAACTATTCATCAAGCAAGCTTTTAAAGCAACATGGGCATGATGAGTAATTCAGTTAAACAGCACTTACTACGTGTACGCAATTGGGATTATTATTCAGAAAGTGTAAAGAGCTCGACCATACACACACGACCATACAGAGACCCTTTTACTTGCTTACTATACTGAGTGTTATTGTTATTGTTAAAGTTATTGTTTAGCTTTGAGTTCTCCTTCATCGCCACCTTAATGCTGAATAAGAGAAAGAGTTACAGTTACACACAACATACTGATGGCACTTTTTAATGTGAATGTTTAGCCAACACTGGGCCTCATGCATCACTCTTTGGGTAAATTTGTGTGTCAGTTTTTGCATAAGCCAAACCAAACTAAAAAAATGTTACGCCAGATTTACAAAAGTTTCATAAACACTGATTTTCTTCGTATTCCCGTGTGTATGTTGGTAAATGGCGATCACCCGTAAACTGCTGATTTCCGTTTGGTGTCGCCCATAAAACTCCATAAAAAGGCCTAGTTCACGGAGTGGAAAGAGAAAAAAAAAAAGAAGAATTTTTTGTGGCAGCAGTTGAAGTATTTCTGACTACAAGAATAAAAAAATAATATTTAGCAGCGTATCCAGTGGAGTCACAGCACCAGAAAAGGGCCAAAACATGGAGAGAAATTACGGAGCTGAATTCGTTCATCCAGTGCAACGTAAGTGAAGCCAAAATAAAATGGTTTGACACAAAAACTGAGAAAAGAAAAAAAAAAAAATATGTGGCTGCTAATTGACAGCTTCTCTGCTACCAGGGGACGCCATACCATGACAAAGCTTTTAAAATTGACCAGATGCCGTGGCAAATCCTCCGAGAGACCAAAAAAAAAAAAATACCAGTCTCTAAATATGTGTTGCCTCCTAAGGGCATCATGTGCTAACTCCTCCAGTAATATCAGTTCTGCCATTTGCACTCCTTTTACACAGCAACATTTCATCTTAACTGAAGCCTTATTTGTCTTAAAATGGATAGATATGTGCCATCTAGGCCTATATTAAACAACAGGTCTAAAAAATATTTAAGTTGTGTGTAACTGAAATAAATAAGCAATCTGAACTTAATCCATATATAAAAATGCAGTAACTCATTATTCAATATTCAATATTCAAAGCCTATCAATCAAGGTTTTCATTAGTTAGGCTTCTTATGTGTAAATTTACACACTCAGGGGCACGAGTAGGATATGAAAGTTTTTCAGAATTTATGGGATTTTCATGAATACCAAATTTTTTGTGTAAACACCAATATGAAATCCGTTAGTAACCAGCTTGATAAATGAGGAAACGCAAATTGTGATTCCATCAATAACTAATATGCTGAATATTCAGAGGAGCAATGAGTCAAGAGAGTCATTTCAGATAGCACACAGGTGCAAGACAGATTGTGTCCTTTACATCTTCATTCGCTGCTGAACGTGTCATTTTTCGATCGTTGAAAAATACAGACGCGAGGATCTATAAACATGCTTGAATATGCAAATTGGAAATGACCTGCTGCTATCATGAGTCGCTAGCTGGCTAGTTAAGTGTTCGCACAGTAGGCTGCAGTTCTCACGAGTAGATACGAGTGGGATTTTATTATATACTCACTGATTTACTGAAAAACAGCCAAACCATCAACAGGACAGACATCTGCAGCACAAACACGCATTAAAATCAGTAAATCAAACTGGAGAGAAGCTGTCGTTCTGTCGCGTTTCATTCCTTACAAAAGATGGTCCGAGAACCAAGAGTGAGAATCATGATCTCAGTTTCTCACATTTCATCGAAAATTCCTACAGCTCTAATTACAATTATTTTTACATTTCTGAAAAAGTCCCTGTTTTGAACGGGTAAATATTTATACATCACATTTTTGAGTGCAGCTGGATTTTAACAGTGTAACAGGGTAAACATGAAGATTTTTTTTTTCCATCTGCTTCCTCTAGCCAGCGTTCATGCCCAAGTACTTACTCTCCTTCTAGTGAGCTTGAGGCAATTTATTACGCAAACACCAACTACTCCACCTCATCCAGGCATAAAATCTGTTATTTAGTCGTTTGTTTTCCGTTTCGATTTTTATGTGCAGTTTCCATATAAACATAAAAACAGGCTCGGTTCATTTTGAGCAACAAGGTGAAATAAAATCTGATACAAAAAAGGTGACATTAACAGCAGCCCATTCTCTCTCTCTGATTTTTTTTTTTTTTTTTACACTCCGACTGCACGCATATATAGTCGAGTGCGAAAGTATACATACCCTTAGGACAAAAACAAAGACAAAGAAATGTTATTTAGATTATCATCATTATTATTATTATTATTATTATTATTATTATTTAGTTCTTTATATAGCAACAGGACAGTGTTTTCCTTCCTTACACACTGTTCCTTCATTATCACAAATAACAAATATTGCAAAAATAGTGTGTTAAAGTGAATAAAATAAAATATCAGAAATAAATGTAAAATATTTGCTTCATTACTTTCCTGTGAACATTGCACTTTGTTCCTGATTCTTCCTCAGATATGATACTCTGCCTTTTTTTCAATCAGGTTTTTTTTTTTTTTTTTTTTTTGGATTGGATTATCTCCCAATCTGGTCATTTTTGGATATTCTCACAGACTGCTAGCTTCTTCCCCATCACACAACAGCGTGAAGACTAGCACATGCTTCCTCTGAGACTCGTGAAGCCGAATTTTTTTTATACACATCACAGCTCTGACTGACCGAAAAGAGCGTAGCATCATCCCTAATTTTTCTCTCTTGGACTCACAACCATGGAAAAATACACCTCACTGCAGGACCAGACGTCCAGGGGGTGGAGTTGGACCTGATCCAGATCCTTCTACCGGGGCGGAGTCGAACCAAAAGTCCAGGGGGGTGGAGACAAGTCGGTGTGTTTCAGGCTGGATAAGTGTGTTTTGCAGCATCTCATATGTTAGCATTAGGGGTCGCATTGGGCATGTAGGAGGAGTTGGATCCGGTTCAGCTCCACCCACTGGACTCTTGGTTCTGCTGTGTCTCGCTGTGGATGGCTGCGGCATCGTCAGGATGTTGCCAGTCTGTTTTGGAGTCAGGGGGCATAAACTTTTGCACTCACCCTGGAAAGTCTTTTGGGGCTCCACTTGCATGAAGTGAATAATTGAATTGCATTACTCCAGACACACCACTGCTATGTAATGAAGATTAAATGAAACTGTTGTGGTTTTACATACAGCAGGTCTGAGGTGATCAAATTCCCCAACAGATCACAGGAGTGTCGTAGAGCTCGCTTAAACCCTCGTCTCTGTAAACAAAACGACAGTAAATCGCACTCCTGTTCATACTGTAACCATCATGTTACAAATCATGGTCAAACAAATGCTTTCCTGCACGGAAATCTGAAAACTTGCTTCTGTCTCCCTGCATGCAGACACATGAGCTTCTTCGCGTCCAAAGCGAGTCCCACGTCTACCATCCTGGACCTCTGGGAAGCTCAGCACTTCCACAGCGGCAACCTGAACCAGCTCGCCGCCATCATGGCCGAGATCGGCAAACAGGAGGCCATGATATTCCTGGTGTCCGACGGGGAGTGCTAACACATCCACACACAAACACACACACATAATTACACACACATACCCAAACAGAGCCAGGAATGAAGGCCTCTGAATGCTGGGGGTCGAAAAGGTCTAATAGAGGAAGGACTAATCTAACAGGGTTTAGCCACCAGTTAGGTGTGCTGTGACTATAAACACACTAAACACACACATGCAAAGTACATTTACATCCAGCAACGATGTATACAACACTCACAGATGTTGTTCTGGCCCTGTCTTGAATCACACTTTTTTAATTCACCGTTGCGTTCGCCACACTTCTATCTGATTTTTTTTAAAAACTGGAATCGAAAATAAGTACAAAAATCAGGATCGAAATTTTTTACAAAGGCAACTCAAAAGCTGGGACAGGGGTGGACAAATCAGTAGCGCAGACACCCAGGAGAAGCAGATTTTGTGTTTGAGCTATTTGTTTTTTTGTTTTTTTTTTGTGGTTGCCCAGAGACAAATAGATTTATCAACCAGGAAAAGAAAATAAACCGTACTCCTTATCGACGTTCGCAAAACATGTTTTTTTTTTGTTTTTTTTCCATTTTATTATGTAGCTATGTTTAAACTTAAACTCACCTCAGTCTGTTAACTACAGTCCATGCTACTTGTTCCGAATCTCAATATGAAATATACATCACTTTGCAGGTAAGCATATCGAGAGAAAGTGAACATGCTAGCCAGACTCGATTAATAGATTTTACGTGAGGACGGAATGTCACAGCCCGTATCCAAAACGCTCACCAATAACCTGCTGACTTTTTGTCAAGGCCACAAACGTGATGTTCTTCGTTAAAAATGCAGAATCTCGTTCATTTCTCTTAGTCTGTATTAATGCACGTAATGCAGCAAACTAACACGTCGAACGTGATCGTATTACGTCAGCTACCATTTTTTCAACCCTAGTCAGTTTCCAGGCAAGCGAAACATCGGAGTGGACAGCACATTGCACTAGTTACTTTCGCTTGCTAGCTAAAGGATTTCTGATTTGTCCGCCCCTGTAGGATTCATTCCCTAAAGAAATCCGATGAAATTGCGGTTACAAATTTTTCGCGTTGCCGTCGAGACACTCATTCACATTTTAACAACGTGCGTTTTAGAAACGTGTGGCATTTAGCAATATGCAAACGCAAAAAAAAAAATGTTTCACGATACCACATTTGGAAGGTATTAACAAGTTTCTTTATTGAAGGTATAAATGAGATTTCCCATTTAAACCTGATGAGATTTATAAAGTTAACATGATAGAGAAGTGGAGAGCGGTGTGAAAAGGAGGCGTGAAGGCAGCCGTGCTGCTTTAATACGACCACCAGCGTGTCAGTAATGTGACTGTCACTCAAATATGAGAACGAAATAGCAAAAAAACGATTATTTCAGTTGTTTCATAACCAGCCGAAACGGATCAAACAAAGAGAGGTGTGAGTGTGTGCAAGCCGTCAGCTTTTCTTTGACCCACTTCAGGCACCGTAACACGGCTGCTCTGCTTTTCCAAAGCCATAAACACAAATTCCCAAATGCATAGATAATAAATAAAACGGTCCTGAGATGTGTGAGGAATAAAGTGAACAGACGCAGGATCTTTACAAGACGTAGCTGATAGGAAAGAGACATTTCAGTATAATGTTGCTAAATATTTTCAGGGAATTTGTTTTCATTTTGTTTTACCTAGAAATCTGAAGAAGAAGAAAAAAAAAACAAAAAAAAACATAGCACTCGTTTTTTTTTTAAACCACATCTAATTTGATCATTTTTATAAAGAACACTCTAAAAGAGAGAGGAATTTAGTATAAAATGCAATACTATCCTTTTTTTTTTAATTTATTTTATAAATTCTATCCAATCAAATGTTGATCATATTTGTTCACAAAATCAGAGCTATTTTGGCTTTAGGGCATTCTGTAATACTTTAAATTCCCAAATCAATCTGAAATTCTCCATGAGACCAAAAAAAAAAAAAAAAGAGAGAGAGAACTGGGAAGCTTGATTGAGAATCGTAAAGCCGTGTAGCATCCAAAAAAAAAAACAACAACTCTGTAATAAATATTTGTCACATGATCAAATTACAGTAATATACCGGGGGAAATCAGGCAAGAAGTTCTCCTCCCAGGCTGCTTTCACACTTTAGAAAACTCGCTGTTTTGGGGCGACTTTTGTGTTACCAGTCCTACAGAGTTATTATAATTCAGTAATGCAAATGAAATTCAAGATAATTTGAGCTGCTACAGTTAACATGGGACACGTGTCCCATCACAGCCAGGTGAATATCCCAAAAATACATGAGCTGTTGTGTTTATTTACACCGCAACGTCAAAATATTAGCAGTGAAATATATTCACTTACCAGGCTAGCATTCCGCAGCACTTTGCCCTCCATGTTTGATTTCCTGAAAAAAAGAAATCGAACGTTCTCTTTCCTACTTTAGAAACGTCCCACTTTTTAAAGATCGCACGTAAGAACGTGTGCTGGCGCGTGAAAGTGTGAAAGCAGCCTCAACGACGCAGTGACGCAACTTAACCCAAGAAGACGTTCACGTTCGTCAGCTATTGTGAATCGGAACGGTTTTATTTGCAACATCTAGGTTTCAAACGAGCAGTTTGTGGATGAAAACCAAAGAATTCCTCATGCGTAACAGATCAGCCAAAACAAGTTCGATGTTCATTCGCTTTCGCACCATAACCACGCGGCTGCCACGTGACCCCCCCCCCGTTAGCATGCTAACACCGGACACATGAGCAATATTATTTGTTCATATACAACTTCAAAAATAACGCACCAAATGTTAGATGTTGTAGAGATCATCACACCTTTTTTTTTTATGTGCATGATTATTACAGCATGAATGTTACACAGCTCTCAAAGGTTTCGTTACTCGTTAGCTACATCAGACTTTTCGCAAAATTTTGACCGATTAGCTACATTTGGAATGGGAATATGATTTCTCCCAAACTGCTCCTTTAACCTGTAATTAATGAACCGTTCAAGAGTGCTTCATGGTCAGAATTCAGCGTTACGTTCAGCTGTATGCATAATAACACGGTGTCCAGCTTTTAGTGGAACCTCATGGTTTTGAGTTTCTTTTTTATTAAAAAAAAAAAAATCTATACAATTCACGTTGCATATACGAATCTTTTCTATTCCAGTTCTGATGCTGGCGCTACACGTACACATCTCTGGAAGTCGGTAACCAAAGTTTATGAGCCATTTGAGACGAGTTTCTTTCCTTTAACGTCGTCTGAACATTTCACACAAAACGTTCCTCCGACCGTCAGTACGAACCTGTCCAATCAGATCGCTGTAAATTTCAAACTGTGCAGCATTTTAATAAACGGTCATTTCACCGGGAACACAACTGAACTATTTGTCATCTAGCACTTAGGATGTAAATGTAAATGATATTTTAATATCAAGCCAAAAAAAAAAAAAGAAAAAAAAAAAAAAAGGTGTTACATTTGTCCAAGTTTGACCTGTGAAGTGTTTGGTGCATCGTTCATCGATCACAGCGTTAAGTTTTTCCGAATTTTTGCAGTGTTTTTTTTTTTTGTTTGTTTGTTTGGTTTTGGTTTTTTCGTCCTGAAGTTGTTTGTAAAATGGATGTTTTTTTTATTTTGAGTATTAAAACAAAACAGTAAAAATGTATTTTCTAAATCCAAACATATCATTTCGTGTCCCCGTCATTAATGTGCATTTAAATGTTCACATTTTTCCTCATTTCACAAACGTAAAATGCTTAAAAAAAAAAAAAAAAAAAAAGAACAGGAAAAAAAAAATGGCACTTTTTTTCGCCAAAAAAAAGCCAACTTTGGACGTCACGTTGAAGCCAATCTAGCGAACTTTTCCCCACGATTGTACATTGAGTCGAGCTCACTGATAGCTGTTCTGTATAAAAGAATGTGTGTGAGTGTACTGTTACTTTTACCCAGCTCTTTTTTTCCCGACTAAAAACAGTAGACTTGTGTACCTGTGAATGTTCTTCGATTTCTTAATTCAATGTTCCTTGCCTTTCTGCAAGTCAGAATGCTGTATTTAACACGCCACAGCGCTTATGCAATTGTACAATTCTTTTTTTAAACCATATTTTGAAAGGGTTTTTTTGTATTTTCGTTTGTTATTTGTCCCCCACCTCTCTCCCGTCAATGTAAATTGTCGTCGATGACTTTGTGCTAATAGGAAGCCCTGTGACTGAGGGGTTTTCTCTACTTTTGGACAATGATATGGATTTGTGGGTAGAATTTTGGAAATTCGTTTCTAAGTGCTTTCAAGTATTTACTTGGCCTTATGTATATATATCTATGAAATTTCAGAAAGGTATGTATAGTAATTCAACCTGAAATGTATGTAAATAAATTATATATTGTTAAAAACAGGAGTTGAGTCTTCATTTTATAGTTTTTTTTTTTTTTTTTTTTTTAACAGACTTTATTAACATACAATACCATGATTTATTTTTTTCTTCTTCTTCTTTCGATTAAACATACAGCTGTAAATGACTTTCGGATAAAAATTTCTAACGTGAAAAAGAATACAGCAGTTTTCCATTTTCAATATAAAGACGCATCATGATAATATCTGGAGGTGCAAAGCTATTAAAGAGGCACTTAATACATCAAATACTTTTAATACAAGGAGAAAAAAAAAAAAAAAAAGAGGCACTGACAAAAACAGACAAATGTGCAACGGAGTGATGGAGAAATTCTGCACTTAATCATCTGATCCATGCATGTAAACTATAATCTGAAAGGACGACAGCTGCTGGAGCACAGAAAGAAGACGACGGGGTTTTGGGAACTGAATTAATACTAAAACCGACTGAATTTAAAAGAACTTGTCCAGCTCTGAATGATCTTCGAGTCCAGACTTTCTAACTACAGCGTTATAGAAGCAGCAGTACTTTATCCGCACGTCCCTACTTACACACGAGTTAGCTTGTAATTACGTGAATGAGCTGATTAGTGCGAGTGTTAGGGAACAGAGTCTGATGACACTACGGCGTTTATAATCATTAGACCAGTCCTGCAGTGGCGAGAACATAGCAGAGGATCTTCAGCTGCACTATGATGGGATAAAGATCTGGATACACGGATCAGAGTTACGGCTTTATGGTGAAAGGTTTAATCCACTCTGAACAGCTTGCGTATTTCCTACATTACCCGCAATGCAAACTGTACTCCCTTGGCTCCAGGCCACATTTGGCTGTGGCATGAACTCGCGAACTCTCGACAACTGGGCGAACGCTTTTTACTGTAATTTTTGTTTAAACCTAATCTCCATCTAGTGCATCTGTAGTACATCAGACAATTTTTTCAAAAATATTTCCCTATATTAAAAACGACCAAATTCATTTATAATGGAATTAGACTTCTGCTTTTGTCAATACACGCAATTTGAAGATGTATTCAGATGTGTTTGAATTCTGGCAAATTCTGGCAGTAGGTGGATAGCTGCATGCCGTAGCGAAACAGACAAGCCTCACTAACAGCTTTTAATCAGCTACTAGCTGACAAAATCTCTGTGATGCTCCTCCTCTTCCATGTCTGTCTTAACCCGAAGATCTTTATTATTAGAGTGTGATGGCTGTGATTCTTGATGTATAGTTGCAAATTTTCTATTGTTTAATGATGGAACTGTTTTCTCTGCATAGGGAAAAGCGTTGGAATTCTTGCCTGTGATCATCACACACACACACACACACACACACACACTACAGATGCGGTGGATGGAGATGAAGTTGAAAAATGCTGCAGATTTCCTTTAATGACCTTGTAATTAGTGCCTGAGCCAAGGTGAGGCCTCTAGGACTGAGACAGAGCACCACAACGATGACACTAATGACTAGCCTGCACACTCAAACAGTCACGCGTTAGCAGGATCTGGCTCCCCGAGACATGCTGATGTTAAAAGATTGTGAGAAATGGCCGAACTCGTATGATCACGCTATCACCACATACTCTTTGACAGAGGCAATATCATGTTGATCTGTTTCTTTGATCAGCAGGAGCCTTTTGGTTAAAACATGTAAATTCATGCTCAGAAAACGAGCTCGGCTCACGCAGGCCCTGAGCCTCTTGTTAATTAGAAGTACCTGTCGGATTAGAACAGACAGTCGTGGGATGCTCGGTATGGGAAGCACGTAAAGATCGTCGCTCGGGTCAATATGAACCTCTCGCAATCAGCGCTAATGCAGTGCTGTTCGGCTGCCAGAGGCTCATTTTTCTTCCTCGGCGGGTTTGCCATTACTTTAAGTACCACGGCACATGGGGATAGAGGACTGTGGGTTGTCTGGGGACGTGCACTGCTACACTGACGTAGCGTTAGGATGATGTCACACCTAGGGCCAATATTTCTATACATGCGATAAGTGTATTCCAGAATAATGTGACCAGGCAGTAGGTATTCCCTGATGATTAACGTACTTGTGTATTTCATCTGCGATTTAGATATTGTGTGACTGACTAGAGTGTGTCCACGTATGTTACAAAAAGGGGCGAAATTAAAGTAGTCTGAGAGAGAAAAACAGTAAAGTGTGGTAGGCATGCATGTATAAGCACATTGTGGCAACATGAGACAGAAGATGGCTTTACCTATTCATATTTAGCATGATCAAGACCTGTAATTTGCTTCTATATCCAGTAACTTTTCAACATCGGTAAGCATCCTGCGACCCTGCTTATCTCAAGATTAATCATTGCCTGTGTAGAAAAAAAGTGGCCTGTTTCCTAAATAAATACTGACAGGGATGAAATGCTAACCTGTGCTGGCAGGGATGGTGAAGGCTTTACCTGCCAAGGCAAAATGGCTGACATTTCCTGGCTACACAGCTCAGAACTGGCCTAATCATCTCTGTCGGGGGAAAACCCACGTACATCATTTCCTACTATTTATTTATTTAAAAACAATAAGATCAAGACCATTGAAAAGCACCTTGTGGTTTTCTCTCGGCAGTCTTATTATACCAGATATTAAAAAAGGGTTGGTTTTTTTTGTTTTTTTGTTTGTTTTTTTTTTAACTACACATCAGAAGTCAGTATTCCAAAATTTCAGTCCATTACTACACAGAAATTTTGAGCCATCATAACCCTTGCCATAGGATTCTCTCCATGTTGTGTGTTCCACTGGAGCGCTGGATCTCGGCTCCTCAAAGTGGAGAGAAGGCGTGACCTTTACACAAAGGCTTATCCTTCTTCGAGTAGAACGTCTTGCCCTCCAGGTTGACATGGCAAAGCTGTGAAGATAGAGAAAGAAATGGAAAAAAAAAAGATAGTAGAGGGTGAGGGGGGATGAATGGGAATTCTAATCAATCTCAGAAAGGGAACACAAAAGGGCGTATTCAACAGCCACGCTTGTGGAAGGAGGGGGGGGGTTTGTTCCATTCGAGGCCGTTCAGCCGACAAACATGGCTTGGAGGAAAAAATGGCCGAGTTCAGAAGGCAGTGAAGAGAGGCATTGTGAGGGACAGGCAGCCTCAGACGAGGCTACAAGCGGCCAATGAATCAAAAAGACTTACCGCACAGACGAAGCACGTGTCGTGCCAGCTGTAGCCTAGAGCTTCCAGGAAGCGGTCGCCGGCATCGATCTTAAAGTCACAGCCATGACATTTAGTACCAAACATCTTTTCATAGTCTGTGGGGGAAACAAACGACAACAAAAGCTGATTAGTTGATTAGCATGCAAGAGACAAGAGCTGAGAGAGAGGGAGAGAGAGAGGTTGAGTTGGACCACAAAACAGACAGAAAACGTTATCAAACTTGTGAGATTACATTAGCCATGTCCATGCTTAGTGGTCCAGAGGCTTTGATAACACAAACAGCTCCAGATGCTTAAATGCACTTTCCCTGATTTTCCATTTCAGTGGTAGACAGGGTTTAAAGTGGCCGGCTTAGGGAACGCTGGAGCGGTTTTTCAAGCCCGTGCTGAGACTGCAGCTATTTGATCAACACTCAAATCCTGGTCTCTAACTGAATGCTGACACAAGAACACTTGAGCCGCAAAATGTACTGACCGCACGCTTGATTTCCATAATAAAAACCCTCGCCATGTATGCACACGCAATTTAAACGTCTGGGCGTGTTAGATAGGATGGAAAGCTGCATCTGCACAAAATTCAAATTACAGACGTGAAAAAAGAGGCAAGAGACAAGATGGTTTTTAAAAAAAAAATAAATAAAAAAAATAAAAAAAAGGCACAGCTTTTCATCTAAAATGGAAAAATAGATCTAATCAAACTCTCTATTAAAAGCTCAAGGCGATCAATCAATCACCCCGGAGAATCTGACTGGGAGCAGAAAGAGGTTCAGAGAAGCGCTGCAGGTCGATGTTGGGTTTTTTTAATGCGCGCAGCCGAGCAGCAGAGTGCGAGCGATTAAAAAGGCCACGGCTCTGCGGGGACCGTCTCTAGGCTCTCACCTCTCTCGCAGTAAGGCTCGCCCTCTTCCATGTAGAAGGCCTGGTTTCTGATGGGCCTCTTGCAGGCGGCACACACAAAGCACTGGACGTGGTAGGTCATCTTCAGGGCATGCATGATCTCCTGGCGAGAGAGAAAAGAGTGCTTGAGAGAGCTTGGAAATGAGGCCATCGCTTTCGCTCTCGCATACATGCATGAAAATCAATAGACTGAATTTAAAAAGTGCTCAAGTTGCCATACTAACTTTTGGCATTTTTAGAAAGAAGGTACACAAAGTGACTGCTTTGGGAAAGGCAAACACGTTTGTATCATTTATGGAGACAGATACAAATTCCAGGCTGTTATTCTAGATTTTTTTCAGTGCAAATTTATAAACTTGCCATGATATATTTTTTTTACTCGTTCTGCTTTTATAACCTCTTGCAGAGCATGCCAGAATGGAAACTGAGCTCTACTTGTTTCTCCTCCATCTACTGGCGAGAACATCTGATTAAAAACACGCTCACCCCAGCGATCTTCTTCATGCACTTGGCGCAGTTGGGGGCGTAACGATTGTCGTAGCATTTGGTGCAATAAACAGAGCCTTTTTCCTCAAAGAAGCCGCCTTCGTCGAGCACGGCTCGGCACTGACAGCACGTGAACTCCTCCGGGTGCCAGGAGCGGCCCAGAGCCACCACATAGCGACCTCTGAAACACACACATACAGTTTTCTTTACAGTCAAAGGGGGTCTCTCACGGAATCCACAGCACTTCTACAAATTCGTAATGGAAATCACAGGTTGCTCATAGATGACGATTCACACTGATCAGTGTAAAACGCCGGTTCTGAGAAACGCTACGTTCTTCGGAAGTTTGACCGTTTCCCTTTCCGCCTGCTCTACTAAGTATTGACACATCCCCATAGACTGCATCTCTATTTAACGACCATGCAGCACTTCACCTCACAACCTGAGCCTGAAAGTGGATCACTGATTTTCTACAAACGGCAGTACCTTATGATCTTGTTGCATGCGGCGCAGAGCGGCGTGCGTCCGGTGTCGGACTCCGGGTTCTGCTGCGCGGCCTGGAGGATGGAGCTGCGGTTCTGCTCGGGAGTGGGCTGCGCCGGCTGCCTGTGCTGCGTCACCACCGTGCTCGTCTTATCCGGCCGATAGCGTTCGGCAAAATTCGGGTCCATCACCCAAGGCGGGCGGCTCGAAGGTCCGGACGTGGTGGAAGATTTATGAGCTGGAGCTGCAAGTTGGGGTGACAAACAGAGAGACAATACAGAGGCTAATTCACCAAAATGGCTGTCAAACCCTAGTCTATATTACAAATTTATATCTCTAGAGTATTCCTGGGAGAATTTATGGGAGCAGGAGTCTTAATGCAGCCATCTTTTCGCCATCATAACTGCTACCGATACATGCAGATTAATTTTTAAATAGCTTTAAAAACACAGATGTCAAGATAAAAGAGTTATAAAACAGGGATCATGGGGAGTCATTCTGGTTAAAGCTTTCATTTGTGAGCTCTGGGTCTTCAAAGAAAGACAGGCAGATGGAGCTCTGTTCAGTCTTAGTACAACAACCTTGTTCATCAAAAACTAACTGATGTAAAATATTTTAAGGGTCAGGCATTTTCTCTTAGATGCTGTGAAAGCAACCATATAAGAATACTGAACTTGATCAGATGGTAGAATGACATTCAAGGACAGACATGATTTTAAGTAAAGGATGTGACAGGAAATTCAGTGGGATGTGAGATTATGACTTTAACTCGGAGAATTATTTGCTTTACCTCGAGCTCCTTCGGGCTTTGCTGCAGGTTTGCTGGGGCACGGAGTCACTCCATGGCTGTGGAGAGAGAAATAAGCCTCTTCAGAATAAGGATTGCCAGGAAACAACTGCGTCGGTCCAGACCAATAAAAATGTTACAGGCCAATATCAGGTCTGGCACAAACATCCTGCTCAGAAGGCCCGTGCACAGCAGAGTCGGCAGGTTAAATCATTTTATAATGAACACACAGTGGCCTGGTCTAGAGTACCCGAGAAAAAGAGCTCTGAGGTTAATGATGTTCACCCATGGCTTGGTATAGTGCTCAGCATTCATATTCTACTGATATAAAAAGGATGCAATGCCTGCAACAGCGAAATTCTGACCTTCATTACATAAATAATGATAGCGATACACAAGCACGTGTAACAGCCAGCCGTGCTTCTGTGAACACTTCACGCAGCCGCTACTACCGCACAGAGCCAATAAGTCTCCGAAGGTGCACTTGTGGGATTTTTTTTTTTTTCTTTTTTCCTAATGAAATTGCTGGCCATTGGAAGGCAGAGGGTCTCTTCGTCTCCTGAAATTGCGATCCAGGGCGTCCCACAGGTGCTGTAAGGGCTGAGATTGCTTCCTCAGTCTGCACTCACCGTCCTCTCAAGTGCACCAGCGGTTTTGTCAGGAGTACGACTGGCCGGGGCAGAAACGATCTGTCGAACGCACTCGTCTGACGGGTTTGTTCTGCTCGGCCGAGGTCACTTAAGGACAAGCAGATGGTGAACGCTCATCTGTCGTGCTGAAACCTCGTCTGCAGTCTGGACACAGCAGAGCAGCTTTCCTCCATGGTGCCTGGCAACGTTTACGCATCCATCTGCAGCTTGCCAACATGGCCTCTACCTCGCTGCTTGTGACGTGATGGAAGAAGCAGCAGAATGACCGAGTGTGGCCCGAGCTCGGTATTAAGAAACGGTTTTAGTGGCAGTATCAAAAATAAGCTTCTGACCTAGTAATGCAAGTACAGTGAAACTTTTTAACCACGTTTCCAGCGCTTAAGAGCCAAACTCTAGAAAATTAATAGCATATAACTATAATACTATAATAACCATGCCAGATTTTACAAGTTCTGGCCTTGCGAATATTTTGCTATCCAAAACAAAATCCATACGCAGCACGAGTCCATGCACAGCACAAAGATATTATTGTAGACAAACAAGAGCGGACAAATTACTGGCCCCGGCACCCACGACAAGATGGTTACGTGTCCAGGCTGTTAGTTTTTTTACGAGTTGGCGCAGTAGTAGCATCCATTCATTCTCTGTTTGTAGCATTCATTCAACAGAGAGAGAAAGAAGAAACCCTGCTCACTACTGACTTTCACCAAACAAAAGTTTTCATTCTGTGCGTATATTTAAACTTAAAATACTTCTTAACGTACCTTTTATTTGGTGCGTATATTTACATGCAATGTGCACACAGGCATGTGGAAACTGACTTTATCTTAGTGTTGTTTTGATTCCCCTGATCGAGGCATCCGCTCACCGTCTGAGACGATTCAGCATCTAAAATTGAATCTCCCAGCCTGTCTACTTCACACTAAAACGCTGTGTTCTGTACCCAGTATGGCCTTATGCTTTCTACCGAGACAGTGGAGCTGTAAGCCCAACACCCTGTTTTTTGTCTCAGCCGGTGTAGCATTGTAAAGAAACCATATCTGCTATAAAGCAAAGTGTTGCTGATATTTACGGCGAAGTTTCTGGGGAATCTCTGCAGCGAGAAATCTGAGCTCTAAAGAAGTTATACTTGCTTTTAACTCAGCCTTTGTGTATGCAAGATGGCTGCCGCGCACATCCTGCCATCATTTGGAGCTTAGCTTGTGCAAGTCCTCAAAAAATGAAAGCTACACATCCACATAGTGCAACGCCAGTGTGAATAGATGGGGCGGTATAGCACCAGGGTTAGTGTGACGCTGTGTCCGCAACTGAACAAACAAACTCGTGTAATCTCTCAAATCTAGACCTTTATTGAGTAACGACACTAATCGGGTTTTCCTATTACAGTTAGGGTTTGAATTTTAAACACCACTCATACCTAGCCTTCAAACCTAGAAAAAAAGTCTGCTTAGCATCTGGAATTTCTATATTAGTAAATATCTTTGATTGCAAGGTCAGATTTTTCTGACAACAATCCTGACAACGGCGGAAAGTTTTAAACACAAACAGAGCCTGCCAGCGTGTTTAACGTCTCTGTGCATGAAATCACTAAAGGTTTTACAGTTCAGCCTGGAATCCTGACAGAAAAGGGTCTCTTACGTGCCATCGAGTAGATGACTACGGCTGAACCGTCTCCTACATGGGAACTTATATATGTCTGTTTCAGACATAACTAGCTATTAACTAACCACACTGTTTTATATTATGTTAGCTGCTACTTTTTATTCATTAAATCTTTCACTGGCCCAGTGGGCTATCTAAATAAAAGGATTTATGATATTTCCACTATACACGTTTTTACTGCTTTTAGCTACAAGAATCACAGCTGTTCAAATGAAGTTTTCACTACCATTAGCTCTTATTCGGTTCAGTAAAGTGGTCATTTCTTTCTCAGATCATTAATCCATTGTTGCGATTTCGTTCCCCAACACTAATCATCAATTCACGCCCATCATGTTGCGTGAACTGTTGGTATGGCAACAGATCGATACCATACCGCACAACTCCTGGGCCATGAACAAGCTTTTTACGGTGAAAACACTGACTGGGAGCCACCGTACTGGGGAGAGAAGAAAAAAAAAAAAAACGGCTAGCAAGTGCAAGATTCCTGATTCAAACACTCTGTCTTAGTTACAAGACTTTCTGCATAAAAGGAACCACAAAAATGAATAAATGTTAAATGTTCCACTTGGACCTCATTAGTTGCGTGTTGCGATACTTTACTGCATAAACCTGCTCATAAAGTTTGTAACAGACTTTCAACACTAACTATATATATATATTGCAGAAAATGTTGCATTTGTTTTATCACTACATTTTCACCCTCCGCACTGAAAGCTTAGGTCAGATAAATATTTTATAAATGTTCCTGAAGCAGTATTATTGATATCTTGTTGCTATTATTCATACACCGTCCTGAAAATGCTAAATGATCTTCACCCTTAATGGCCAGCCTCATGCATCACTTTTACTTTGCAGGTTCCTTCTTTTTTTTCTGTGTGTGTGTGAGAAAGAGTGTGTGTGAGACCATTTCTTGTATTTGACGACGCAACAGTCAGGCTTGATTAATGTTCCATGGATTACCGTTAATCAGTTCACGCTCGCCAAAACCAGTCGGTACCACTCGGGCGTGACTCGTCTCCTTGTTTCTTTTCAAAAGCCTTGCAGAAACAGAGGCGCCGATACGGGCCAAAGGAGAAGGGGGGGGGAAACGGCATAATGAGGGAAGGGTGTGTTTAAAAATCGCCAGTTTCATCATCCAGGTATTACAATCCTGATGAAGCCTTTAGCTTTGCAGTCAATCTGTAAATGAACTGTAATTACTATTAATTATTTAAAGCAAGTGCAGACATAATTACGGCAATCGCTTAGATTAAGTCCATGATCCGTAACAGGACATATTGCTGCAGGGCTCGGAAACCGAGCGAACTGTTAAGGTGCTTCGTTTTTCACATCACAATGTAGAACTGTAGAGGAAGCTGCTTTAAAACACAGAAAATGATGCTAATCGATACGGAAATATGGCATCGCTGAGAGAAATGACGCTTTTCTGAGCATCTCATGGACATCTCAGATACTTCTTAATGTCTCAGTATGAGAAATAGGCCACAATACCAAAATGTACTAACAAGCAGATGAACTGAGGGTCATTCTGACCCAGTGTTGGAATTTTAAATGCTTTCTAACAGCTGCGTAAACCTGCTGAGATGCATCTACGTCGTGAAATGATCTTCAACTACGGCAACATTAGTACTTCTATCGCTGTAGCGCCCACTAGGTGCTGTTATAATAATGCATAGGCTGTTGTGTTACGCTACGTAGAAGCGCTTTATCATCACCCGGGCCAATCAGGACACTCAAGAGTGCTGACTGATGAAACAAAACAGTGCTGCTGAATTCCCGATTCAGGTCAGAAGGCGTTTTTTTCTACATTTTTCTGCATTTCGAATTTAGAGGCTGACAAAAAACAAATGTTTAAGAGCTGCTATAACGTAAATGATAAGAATTGACACTATTAAATGTATCTAAAAACAGATGAAAAAGTACATGCTCTCTAATTAATAAATCAATGCTTAATAACTGATTATTTTCCTATAAGAGCACACCCCTAAGTGATTTATTCCTTACTTAAAGCACAAAAGATACAGTTCAGGAACTCTTGGCCATGTCTGGTACACGAGTTTTGTCTTTTGTCACGGTTTAGGCTGTTATGTAAACATGGTCAACCAGCCGTATTATGTTCAGCACACAAAGTTCTCCAGGAAGCGCTTTTTCTACACATAAAAGCCGAGTGTGAATGGTTGAGGTTAGTGAAGTGGACTTTTGTTACAATGATGTGAATGAAGAGTTAGGATTTCAAGCCTGAGATGAAATGAAATGAAATAAATGAAGAAATAAAGATCATAATAGGACACAGTAGGAAGGAAGTCAAGTTTTTAATGTTTTACGAGTCAGAAAATGCAGAGAAGTCAAAGGTCGTTTCAGGACAGATTTGCTCTTTTATGAGGCAGCAAAAAACAGTGATGAAACAAAACAGAGTGAGGAGGAGGAGGAGGAGGAGGAGAAAAAAAAAATCAAGAGAAATAAAGATGAAAGATCAACACACAGAGGGACTGCGCTATACAGTCGAGTGAAAACAGTCCAATACCTGACAATTCCCTCAGACTAGCAGTACTAAAGATTCCTGTGTAGATACACGGGGTGAAATCAGAGAGAGAGAGAGAGAGAGAGAGAGAGAGAGAGAGAGAGCGTGTGCTAACTCTACAGCAGACTGCACTCAGTCTGGGTTTAAGGACTCCTGAGGTTTGCACCTAGTTTGCGTTTCTTCTTGTGGTTATGCGATTTTTTTTTAATGTGTTTTTAAATATATCGAGATTTTTTTCGTTTTGATCTTCCCTAGACATCCCACACATCACCGGGGTCAGCGTAGGCCAGTGACTGGCACGCCGTGTTGCCCTGATATGACGCGAGGCTCAGGCGGGGTGTGGCGCGACACCCGTGCGTTCAGGACTTGACGTTGAGGGAGCGGGCGGACCTCTCATGGTGCCAGTCCCTCAGCCTGGCATAGCGAGGGCTCTGAATCTCCGTGAGGAACTTTTCCCTGCCAGAGCCAGCACACAGAGAGAAAGAAAGGGGGAAGAAACAAGACAAGACAGCCGCACACAATGAGAGAGAGGAGACAGAAACAGAAAGAACAAGCTTGGGAAAAGATTTAAAACGATAAAACACAAGCGGGCGCACGCCATGCAGCGGATTTGAAAACATTAAATAACGCGACTGGTAATTCCAGCGGAGCTATAATGAAGGCTCATAGCTGGGGAGCAACAAGGCGAGATCCAACGCTGGCCTTCATCACAGCAGATCACACAACACTCTAAACGAGCGAAGGAGCGGGTTAGCACTTTCCACTGCACTACATTACAGCCACACATTTCCACGCCTGATATTTACCTGGACCTTTTCATGTTCTCATCATCCGGGTCCTGCACTGAGGAAAGCACGAGACACACACACACACAGACACACAAATCAGATCCTACGCCGTTTAGCTCGGACACACACCCGCACACACAGCATTCAATCACCAATTAATCACTAAATGCTGTCAAATACGCTACCAGTCAATTTTTCCACAAGTTAGACTCGATATATTTATCATTGTCTTAAAGACATTTTGATAAAAGCTCATGAGGAAGTATAAATATCGGTTAATATAATTATCGCAGTCATTTCCATTTAGCATTTAGGACAGGCGTGTCAAACATACAGCTCGATAAAGCGTCTAATCCGGCCCAAGCTATCAATTTAGAACCCGCTTTAGTTTAAAATCATTTTGTGGAAGCTAAATGGACTATATGAATGTACAAAATGTGCTAATTATATGTAATTTGTCACTAGCAAGCTAAAGAAAATGTGATGCTCTAACCATGTCAGAACTCATTTCTGGGGTTTCTCAGCAACGGGGGTGAATACTTCTGCAATTACCACTTTTACTTTTTCCTTTTTAATTTGTAAATGATCTTGCAAAGGGGCGGGCGTTATGATGAAAACATCATGCTTCTTAAAGGTATTTCTAGGATACAGGACATGTATCACGATATATAGGTTTTTTTTCCCGAAGAACATTTATAAAAAAATAAATAAATAAATAAAAATGGGAAGATTATGCAAAGCATCATGAGAGTTCACGCTCGTCTTTATTATTCGAAACATCACACGACGAGTGTCGGGTGTACAAACTTTAAGCTCTACTGTGCATCTACAGCAGAGAGCCAACAACAGAAGTGCTCTTTATGTTGCAGGATACGGAATCGAGTTCCATCTAAAACCCTTTTAACTCCACTTTACTGAGGTCAGATCAGAGTCATTCAAGCCCTGCTGATCAAACACACGCAAAGTCTGATCCGTGATCCCTAAAGCTGCAGAGATTAGACGTGGCTTTAGGCTCCTAAACAGTTAAATCCCCGACATCAGATCGGATTCAGTTGCCTTCGGACGACGCTTTTAGCCTCGCACCAACAACTGGGTCGAAGGCTTTAGTTAAACAAAGTGACAGGATTTCTGTAAAGTCCTCAGGTAAACCTTTCATGAACTAAAAGAGGGAAGTGGGGTTTACAAACTATTTTGATAGAGGCTGTGATTTATCACTCCGTAGGAGTGAGTCGTCATCAAAGACACGCCAGGCCTCGTTTATAAAGAGGTGCGTACAAAAATCCTAAACGTAGATGTGCTATAATAATTAAATCTCTTGTTAAATCAGGAATTTAATCTGTAGTTGATTAAATTTCCACTTGTACATTGAGACAAACAGCCTACCGTTAATTATCTCCATTACTGTAGCAGATCTTAATCATTTTCCTAATACGTGTTTGCTAAAGTTTGGCTTCTTTCATTCATTTTTTAAATTATTGGTATACTTTTAATGTAACAGCGCATATCTGGAACAAAATAACGTCTATATTCAGTAAAAAAAAAAAAAAAAAAGCATGATTGCTGCATGCACAGTGTGTGCTCCATAGTTTAATGAGAAACCCTCACCACTAGACATGAGCAATATTAACAGTTAAATAATCAATCATGGGAATTTTCTGCCTTTTTTCCTCCCACTAATAGTGACTCATAAGGGCGATCTTGATAAGCAGCAATCTACGTGTGTGTCTTATGAGCTCACAGACTGGAAAGGTGACCCCAAGTGTTCGCATCACTAATTCATATCATTTACTTCCTTTAGTCATTGTTTGTTTAGTAAAGTTTCTGCCGTGTCCTTTCTTTCGGTAAGTCCATTTTTTAAATGTGCAGATCGATCAAGCAGGAGCCACACCTGATTCCACCCGTTTAATCAGTTGATCTTGGCTTTCAGTAGTAGCTTCTGCTTGGTTGGAATGAAAACCTGCACGCACACTGGCCCTTTCTGGATAATACAGGACACCCCTGCAGTATGCATTTGAGAGTACTGGGTTTGGATTCTTCTACAAATCAAATCAAATGGCCTTGTAAAATAAATAATAATAAAACCTGACTTGTACTATTTTAGTTGCTGTACTAATCTGATGAACTCCTGTCTAACCCTGTGATACACTGACATCCCATTCGGGGTGAATTCTCCTGCCTCGGGTCCGGTGTTCCCGGGATAAGCTCCGGATCCACAGTGACCCTGACCAGGATAAAGCACTTACTGAAGGATGAATGAATGATCTCGTCTCTAAAAGGGTTTAAGATTGATGGTATTTCTAGACCCTGACCTATACTATATGGCCAAAAGTATGTGGACACCTCACTATCATACCCATATGTGGCTCTTCCCCAAATTGTTGGAAGCAAAGAATTGTCTAGAAAGTCTCTGTATGCTGGATCGCTACGATTTTCCTTCATTTGAACTAAGAGGCCCAAACCTGTTCCAGCATTGCAATGCACAACGCGAGCTCCATGAAGACATGGTTTTGGGAGGAACTGGAACGCCGACCGCACCCCAGGCCTCCTTGCCCGACATCAGCGCCTGAGCTCACTAATGCTCTAGTGGCTGAAAGATCACAGATCCCCACAGCTACACTCCAAAAATCTAGTGGAAAGCCTTCCCAGAAGAGTGGAGCTTATTATAACAGTAAAGGGGCACTAAATCTGGAATGAGATGTGTGTGGGTGTGATGGTCAGGTGTCCACATACTTTTGGTCATATAGTGCGTATGTACGCTATGGATAAGGGCGTAAAAATACTGTAAATGTAACTTTTCATACTGTAGCATTTTGTGTGTTCCATATCCAACCTTGATTTCACAATATCACACTACCTGGACATATTTCACCAGATATTTGCCGTACCGTGCGCTTCTGCCCGACAAGTCTTTCTTACTAATGCAGGCTGAATCTGAGTGTGGTTTATCAGTCGGATTAAGGCGGTTTGTTTCTGCGAGGTGGGCGATGGTGTGGGCGTCTTACTGTAGTCAGTTCCTGTAAGCTGGGCTAGGATGCGGAAGGAGCGGGACTGTGTGGTGCCGGTGCGAGGCTGCCAGTCCTGCGTGTCCTCGATCAGACGCTTCTTACTGCGATCGTTTGGGATAAAGCACGGGATGTTCACCCGCAGACCGTGCCTACGTGGAGGAGTCAGACGCGTTAACAGCAGCTCTTTCGCCACAATCAGGGTGCGCACACTGCGCTGACAAAAACACACCAAGCACAACAAGCACAAACAGCTAGATAACATAACTGGCGTCAGCCACCACTGGCACAGCAGTTTATCTTCATCTTTTATCCATTTCAAGCGAACAAAGAGCGTTCCAGCTTTCACCACGCCCCCGGCATGCCTACGTATGAACGTTTTCAGAGTCTGGAAATAGCTTTCGTTCGATTACAGCACACTATTACCTAAATGGCGTTAGTAATTCGCACTCAAAAGGCTTTTGAGGGATTTACTGAAATGACACTAACCCACTGAGAGCACCACTTTAATAAAACAGTGGCTAGTAGGGCCGCACGATACACACAAAAACAACGCACTGCGACTGTGGTACGAGTTCGAACATGCTGACCCTGATCTGTGATCTGTTATGTTTAGAGATTAGGCGGCTTTCACACTATTGTTTTACAGTTAGGGGGCCAAGCATGAGAAACAGACATGGAGGGCAACATTAGTGTTGTTAGTGAGGGAATATACAGAGATTTACGGAAAATATTTCATCGCCACAGTTCCAGTGTTTAAAACTGAAAATAATGACTACTTTGAGACATTACCCAGTATGCAAAAAGTAATTAGATAGATAGATAGATAGATAGATAAATACCAAGTGTGAAAGCACCAGCACCATTAAGTTTTTTTTTTTCTCCATGCCATACCATTCACATCTGGAACGTCAGAGCTTAGTCACATGACATTAACAAAAAAAAAAGACGCAAAAAACGCTTCGTTAAAGTGCTCGTTTGCATATTCCAGACTTTTCTGATGGGTGATGTCAGCACTACAAAAAAAAAAAAAAAAAAAAATCATCCCTCGAGGCTGGCGTCCTACACCCTCACTCTCACTCTCAACCAATGGGACGAGCACGAGACACACTCCGTTCTCGTTTCGGCACCACGCATCAGAACCGCGTGCTCTCTTCACTTACTTGTTGTCGTGGTACAAATCTTCATAGAATCCCTCTCCTCTACTGAAAAAGGGAAATAGAAAGAAGGTAAAGAGGAAAAAAAAGAGCAATAGAGTGACTATAAGAATGAATATCGCTGACAATTGAAATTTAGTGCATATCCATCATCCAATAAGGAAGGAATAGAAAAAGGGGTGTTACTAACTTGTCAATAACCTCCATCTGCTAGATTAGGGAGAGCAATAGAGAAGAGAGAGATTAATTTCTTTTATATAAAACACAAACACACACACACACACACACACACAAATTCAAGATGCAGGGAAGTGAAATGAGTCACACTATTTGGAGTGTACGATGCAGAACGCGTGCACGTTGTGAGAAGCTGAAAGCAGCCACAAGCGGCCGATCCTAAATGTCACTCCTTCATCACGCTCTGTAGTCTGATCCTTGGACTTTCACAAGAGTGGGACAGGAGGAAGACGCTGTAGCTCTGGGGTACTTCTAACTTTAGTGCTTGGCTGTTCATATGTGGGAACAAAAAGACACTAAAACCATTATTTTACCCAGAAGTCCCTTTTCTGTGCCTTTTTTCCCCTTCTTCACTATCCGTCTTTGTCCAAACTAATTTCTCTTTATTTCCTGTCCCTGCATTTGCATCTCCTTACTTTCTAAACTGTTCTAGGACATCGCTAGATTCTGCTGCGGAAAGCAAAGACTTAGCAATAAAAATGCCATTTCCTGCAAAAACTGTCATCATGTGTTTTTTTTTTCCAAGGGGAAACTTGTAACTGGTGTGTTTTATTGGTTTGTTGTTAGTGAGTAAAAAAAAAAAAATTAAAAAAAAAAAAAAAAAAAAGGTCATATGACGCAAAATATCTGTGCAACTGCAGCATCTTTCCTGTCCAAAAAAAAAAAAAAATTACAATAAAAATTTTAAAAAATAATGAAAAAGTTTTCACAGAAATCAACTATTTATCTGCTAAAGTCTATTTAAAAAAAAAAAAAAAAAAAAGAATGCATATTCAGTATCTGTAAATGATTTCTAACTGCCATTTGCATCACATTATATAAAATACATACTGTCCTTACTTTTTATTCCGCAATACATAAATAATATAAATCTTATAAATCTAATATGAAAATATAAATCTTATAAATCGTCGAATATAGGGAATAAAACACTCCAGGTTGTGCTGTTAGAGGAAATTAATCAGCAGTGGGTTGGTGTGATGCGGTCTGACAAGAAGCAGCATTACTGTTACCTCCCGGAGTTGATTATTTTACAATCCCTGCATGTCCCAAAGTCTTTTATTTCTCTTACCCCACAGAAATTTGGCTACGATTAGAATTTTTTTAGTCATTAAATCGTACGGTTTTTTTTTTCCGTTAATGAAACAAAATCGTTCCCTCACCAGCCTCTCGGCAGCTGGTCACGTTACAGAGGCGCCCTCGGTCCTGAAGACTTCCCTGCGGCGGAAAACAAGTTACAGCTTTACCTCGGACTGTTACGAAATTCCGACACTGGAGACTCCTTCCCTAAAAAACTTCACGATATCGATGATTACACGTGCTATCTTTGATCCGTTTATGGAGTGCCACCATACACCCTGAGTCAGGTAGGTAAGTAAATATTTAACACCTCCTGTCCTCCTGACCAGTCTGACTGGAGAATTCAACAGCGCTGACATCATTCTAACTGTTTTCGAATTGTGTTTCATTAACGGTGACGGAATAATATAGATTTCAGTAGAAAGTTGCAAAACGGCTTGATGCGAGAGTAGGAGAGAGTGCAGTGTCCTAACATGGCTGCTTTTCCTTCCCAAAGCAACTATTCTTGTCCTTCCAGCTGCGGCAGGTCCTGCTTTCTGTAACTTGAATACGGGCAATAAACTTCAGCGCACACTGACACACACACAACTTTTCTTTCTTTTTTTTTTTTTTAGAAAAAGAAATCACTTTAATCAGGGAAAAATGATCATTGTCCCCCCCCCCCCAGAGAAACCCTTTGCATTGACGCAAGCAATCTGTGATTAGTGTCTTATGGAAAAAGATACTACGGTATGGATCTCTCTCCAAGTAAGGCTGTTAAGTAACTCAGCACCACGGCAGCAGAAGCACTCCGTGAGCTCAGCGGATTTTAGGGGAGAGGCCGGGCTCTATAAACAGCACCAAACATCAAACTTCAAGTCTCATACACACACACACATGCATGCGCGCGCACGTACGCACACACGCGCGCACGCACGCACGCCTCACCCCAGTCCCACAGCTCCCAGCAGCCCCACTTGACTTGTTCCCCAAAGCTGAAGAATTCATCGCCTCCTGTTCTGGCTCACTTGACCAGCAACATCTGTTGTTTTGAGTGTTTCAATAAAAAGGGCTCGTTAAAATTCAGGCTCTCTTGCCGTCTTTGGCAGAGGAGAGACGAGGACGAACGAGCGTCTCCGTACAGGGACGATAAAGAGGATGCGAAAGGAAAACAGATTTGAGGATTGCATGAGACGGCGTGGTGCTCCACATGCAGTTTCGTGGAGAGGGAAAAAAAAAAAAAAAAGAAAGAGTGTCCAAGTCTGGATATCTTGGACTGCTTTATGATGATGGCGATAAATAATTATAAACAAGAACAGAGTGAGACAGACTCTCTAACAAGGCACGCCGTCTTTCTGAAAGAGAGATTCGCGGAGAGCAAACGGCGTCCGTCCTCTTCAAGACCCACCGCAGCCTCGTGTCACTGTTTCCAAACTGCTATTGTGAAGAGAAACACAAGGGCCACGTACGGAAAGCTGATCTGAACTCGGTTTCACCTTTTCAGGGCTCCTACACTGTCACAGCAGGGACGGGTTTTTTTTTTCCCTCTGGTCCTCGAGTGGCCACAAATGCGCCTAGATAAAGTCAGTACGAAGGTACCAGAAACACACAAGCTGCAGAAAAGTTTAACAACGGTTTACGCGCTGGATTAAGACTTAAAGAGCGACTTCTTTGCTGTGCGTTGTGAATCACCTACCCGTTCTGCGAGGGGGGCATGCTGCCTGACACCGGCATGCTGGCGTCAGATGCGTTGGTGTTAAGCTTGGGAGCGTACGCCACCGGTTTGATGACGGGCCCTGTGCTGGATTTATTAGCGGAGGCAGAGAAAGGCCGCGCCATCTTGTTTATGGTCGTGCTCGGCGTGAAGGAGTACTTAGGCTGAGTGGGTGCAGTAGCAAGCGATGCCTGAGGGTCACACAGTGAACACACACACACACACACACACACACACACACACACACACAGAGCACAAAAAAAATACAACACCATGCAGATCAAACCAAGCATATTCACACACATTTACATACAGGATGGACAGTCCCAGAACTGGTTTCTATAATGTACAGTACAGAGAAGGTGATCACTCATGCTGCTGTGAATTATTTATTTGAGCCTGTGGTGATCAACAGGTGGCGTCCTTGCTGCATTTTAATTCAATACCACTCTAAACGCCATGGGTTTAACTCTTTGGAAACAAACCAAAACAGTTATGCTAAGTGTATAAGTAAATCTGCCATCACCTATTCAGCCTGAGTGAGCTGAGAGAGACTGTGAACACACCCTATTGTCTGAGTAATA
The DNA here is from genome assembly GCA_037576675.1 of Pangasius sanitwongsei. Lineage (NCBI taxonomy): Eukaryota > Metazoa > Chordata > Actinopteri > Siluriformes > Pangasiidae > Pangasius > Pangasius sanitwongsei. Next base: position 20,578,177 of record CM075015.1, on the reverse strand, counting down.
TTTCTCTTGGATACCAGCCAAATTGCGCCCTCTTTGTGTTCTGCTACCTTGGCACTCGGCATTTGAGCAGCTTCTGAGTCAAGCTTAACCTTTTAGCTGGCAACGAAATAAGAAAACAGCCTTTTTGGTGTGCACTGTCCTAGAGTGGCCACACGGTGTCACTGTTTCACCCACACAAAAGTTTGTGTGTCCATGGTTTACAGTGAATTCGTTTTTTTGAGAAGAGATGATCGGATCGTGGTGTTAAATCATTTCTGGGATTGTGCATTCTGTTCCAAAGCAATTCAGGTGCAAGAACAAACTTGCAAAATCCAAACAATAAAATAAATAAATAAAATAAATGAATAATGAAAAGCATGTGGCAATCACACCGTGATCAAAACAACGCTCCTGCAGTGTAATGCAGCAAAAAAAAAAAAAAAAAAAGCCTCTCTACAATCACAGAATGTTAAACGAGGCTTAAAGCATTGATCCATGGATGTGGATGTGGAAAAAAGGAGTGAGTGTGCATGTTTATGTAAAAAATTCCAATCATGTACAAAAGGTTTTGTCAATACAAGGTTGCCGTGACACTGCAGAAGCATTGAATGTCTGACAGACGCTGAGCAGAAACAGCTGTTTACCTTCTGTTCACCTCCAGACTGGAAAGCTCTGTTGAGAGAGAGAGAGAGAGAGAGAGAGAGAGAGAAAGAGAGAGAGTGAGGGAGGGGGCAAAAAAGGTAATTGCAATAGTAAAACTTAGAACACCACGTTAGCGTTACTATACCTATAGCTCATTTCCAGGGACTTGTACAGCAAACTCTGCATGTAATCTAATTCTAATAACAAACAGATTTTTAAAAGTAAACGTGTTGAAAGAGGGTGAAGTTTTCCGATAGGAGACGTTTAACATTTATGGAAGGAGTCGCCATAAAAGTGTCAGCGCTTTGTAACAGTAAGTAAAGAGAGGAGTTTGCGATTTCTGGTTTTCTGTAACATGACAAGCTGTGTATTATTTTTGTCTTATTAATATCAAGAGAGAGAAATGAGACAGGTGAGTGAGGGAACGATATTTCACAAGCTAGCTTTAAATGTACATCACACTCATTACAGTGATCTTTCCTGATGTACATGTAAGCTTACAGTTTTTTTATAAAATGGTGTTATAATTGTTCCTCTTTGCCAGTAAAACTAACACAGGACTAGTTCTACTTTCACTGAAAATCTAAATTACTTGATGTATGATGTTATGTGGGAAATCTATAATTTAAATCATTGTTGAGTAACCAATAAGGTTACAGCTGTACCCGCTCTCTTCTTCTGTAAACTCGATGCTTCTGTGCATGTTTAACAACAGGAACATTCATTCAGTAAAGAAGTGTAACTTGATCTGGTGCTGGTACTCTTTATTGCTTTAGTCCCCTCAGGCAAGATTTAAAAGATAAATAAGAGTTACAGTGGAAGGCTTGGTGCAGCGTTTTGTCACCACTCTCTCTACGTTTTATACTGGAAATACTGGACAGTTTGTGCTAAATAAATTGAGCTTTCTGCAGTGGGATCTGTTCTCAGGCAGAAGACAAGACATTTCTGCGGTATCAGCTAGTGAGTGGAGTTCAGATTCCAAGATGGCCACCTGAATATCCGAGTGTGAGTCTTTTTTTTTTTTTTGCATTGTTTTTACAAATGGGAGTCACAAAAAGTGACAAAATCTCCATTTCGTTTGGGTTTCATTTGATTCACTCTCATTTAGACGTACACGCGAGTCGCTGTTTTCTGTTCATTTGTATATTATTGCATTATTAGTCTCTCTTGCTTTTACATTCCAGTGCAATAAATTCTGCTTTAAACTATCTGCATTTTCAGTCTGGTGCTTGAAGGCAAGTTGTTTTAATTGACGTAATTGAAACGCTCCTTCCCCGAATACGATACTCAAAAACCTGGCAACCTCGGAGGCATGAACTTTGCACAGGTAATTTCAATTATGAAAATGAGCTGCACAGAAATTCAAAGTTAAGCGCCGGTGTACCGAGTCTGAATGCACATACACATAACTATCCCTGCGTATCGAGTGACGTACCCTTTAACTCCGATTACGGCTCTGGGTGAACCCCTTGTGAGCTGTAAATCTGGTTTTCACAAAGTATTCCAAATATTTAGTGTCCTGGAGGTGCAAAATTTTAGCACACTAATGCAGACCTGCCAAATCTTCAAGAGGAATAATCAGTCATCCTAGTAGGTGGTAAAAGTGAACCCAAAAAAAAAAAAAGGAAAAACAACTCAGTACATTTTCATTATCTGAATGCTAATGTTTTTTTTCCAGCTGCTGTGTCAGGGGAACATTTCTCAAATTGACAGGAACATGGAGCTAGTGATGAATTTTAGATGGAATATTCATTTTACGTGTGATTATGGTCAGCGGTCCTAGAGCTGGGCAGAAATACAAACCACAAATATAAAAATACTAGAAATTAATACACCAAGACCTGTAATCACGGTCAAGTTATTAGAGAAGTCACAAAAAGCAAGTGGAACACAGCAATGTGACATCTTGCGTGTTCAAAATCGGTATCCTTCTGTAGTTTTCCTTCCCTCTGCCGTCAAAAATAAAAAGCGAGAAAAACCACAAACGATATACTAATGCACGACTCTCCATGAGTCTGCATTTCCTGTGACTGTGCATTACTTCCTGTGAGCTCATCAGCAGCTCTCTGTAGCAGCCTGGCCTTGCAACATGGACGGGGTTATCTGAGCAGAGCACGGCTGCAGGAAACAGGATGGGACAACAATGCCGAGTGAAGCCATCTCAGTGGGCCATAAAGCCATAAAAACACCAGATGTGAAGTGGGAGATGAACTGAAATGAGTCGTTCAGTGGGATACTACAAATGGCTGCTTTCCTGGGACATTACACGATCAAATGACTTCTTTATTGAATTAGAATGAATAACGTTTTATGTGGTACTAGACACAAATTGACAAAGGCAGCAGTCTTTATTCCCAATTTTGGCACAACTGCATACCCTGTGTTTTTATTCAGCTAAAACGCTCAGTACAAATAAGAATTGCTTTAGAAAGTTTCATTATCAAAGTGTTCATGAACTTAAGCCACAGTCACAATGGAAATTTGCATGTTCACGTCTGCTTATTAAATAGATGACCAAGGTAATTAATTAATTAGGTAAGTTACTAAGTTGCTACACAATTAAGTAAGTAGGCTTAGTAAGTATGTAAGTAAGAAACTAAGTTACCAAGAAGTAAGAAATTTCCTAAGTAAATTTCCTAAGTTACCAAGTGAAATACAAAGAATGTAAGCAAGTACTAAGTTCCTAAGTAAGTCCATACCCAAGTTAGATACAAAGTAAGTTACTAAGCAGGCAAGTAATTAAGTAAAAAAGTTCCTAAGTAAGAACATAGTGGAGTAAGATACAAATTAAGTAAATAACTAAGTTACTAAGCAAGTACATTAAGCAAGTTAATAAGACTATTAAATACACAAGTTATTAAGTTACTAATTTACTGCGTTCCTAAGCAAGTTAGTTACTAAATAAGATCTAGTAAGCAAGTTACTAAAGTTGCTAAGTAAAATAATAAGCAAGTTGCCAAGTAAGTTGCTAAGTTATTAACAAAGTCCCTCCATGAGTACGTTACTAAGATGCTAAGTAAGTCCATTATTAAATGAAATACTACGTAAGAAATTTCTAAGTTACTAAGCATATAATTTACTAAGATGGTAAGTTCCTTAGTGAGTAAGTTACTAAGCAGGAAAGTTCCTAAGTAAGGTTATAAGGAAGTAAATTACTAAGTAAGAAAGTTAGTTTCCAACTGACTAAGTACCTTACTTAAGTACTAAGTAAGTAAATAGGTTACTATGCAAGAAAGCTCCTAAGTAAGTACATAACCAAGTAAGCTACAAAGTAATTAAATAAGTACATTTCTAAGCACGTATGTACGTTACTAAAATATTAATTAACAAAATAAGTAAGTAACTAAGCAAGTTCCTAAGCAAGCTGTTAATTAGAAAACTTCCTGTGTAAATATGTTCCTAAGTAGGATTATAAGACAATAAGTAAGTTACTAATTAAGATACTAAGTTAATAAGTAGCAAAGTTCCTAGGTAGAGTAAGTTACTAAAACAGTAAATAAAATGATCAAGTAAGTAAAATACCTAATAAGCTACCAGGTAAACAGGGAAGTGAGTAAGTAAGTAAGTAAATAAATGTTCTTTAAAGCCCTGCTTTGTAAATGCAATTCGGCCTTCCTAAATTAAATGAATCTGGTGTCTTGTGTCTTCAAACGTTTGCAATTTTTTTTTCTAGCAAGCCAGCTAACTAAAGTTCCTATAAACAGTAAAAACCACAAAAAGCCATATAATCCAACTGTCTGGCTGGCCATGCTTCCTCTTTTTATGCAGTAATTTATAGCAGGATTCAGAAGTGTTATAAAAAAAAATCTCACTGCTAAAATCAGTACTTCCTCCATTTTGGATCTTTTTGCACTGCAACATGAAGAACTGCCTCTCCAGTGCATTGATTTCCATGACAAAATCTTTCTTTGTAGCTATTTGAGAGAGGAGTGACACTTTTAGTACAATGCTGACAGTTCAGGACTAGAGATGCAAATTAGCTAGATGTCAAGATATATTACCTCAGAGCACGCATGATCCATGACCTCATTTAGTAATAACAGAGACTCTAGTCCACAAGAAACAAACTGCGTACTATGGTATCTGTCCAAACGGCTAGTAGAGTTTGTCAAAGTTGATACGAAACAATGAAATGGCCACATATGGATGACTGACTGCACTAAGAATGAGGAAAATTAACATCAACAACCCAACTGTAAAGGGCACCTTTACTCATAAGGTCTCTTAAGGTCAGAATACAAAGCTGAACAAAGAGAACAATCTCAACTGTATTGAAACATCAAATCCAAACAGTATACAAAACGAGCTTGTGCAACTTGTTAGAAAGCGATCGTGAATCAAACCGGAAAGCTTGTCTTCACTAAAGAAAACCTCTAGAGTAACCACACGGACAAGTTCTGACTCACACCTTCAATTACGTCCTCTCACAGACAATGAACTTTGTAATTTTACCATGACCGGCTGCAACAGACGACAAACTGCTACAACGAGAGAGCGGAAAACCACAGGGCGCAGGGTTACGACTCCAATAAACTGAGCGTACGACTATAAACAGTCTTAAAAGCAGAGAGATGAGGCTCATGTGACCGTTTTAAAACTATTTCTTACTAAAAGCGTCAAGGAGATATTGTCTTTATGCATGAACTGGAATTAAAGTTTCACATCATAATTGCATAATCTTTTACCAGGTTTCATGACGTTCTGCATTTAAAAAAAAAAAAAAAAAAAAAGTATTATACCTGTTTTCATTGGTCCTAAAATTTTGCAAATTAATCTTTATGTACCTTTCGGATAGGGCACGCTAACTCGAGAGCGCTAAGATAATGGTAATATTTTGGCAACGATGTCAATACATAATGGTAAAATTTCACGTGTCATGTACACACCACCAAGGGGCGGGTGATATGTCAAAAATATCATATCACGATATTTGAAGACTCTATGATATACAATATATAGGTTTGGCAACAAACTGTCAATGAGTTGCTTTGCATTTTTTTTTTTTTTTTTTTTTTTTTTTTTTTTTTTAAAATGTGTTGAATACGTTTATTTGACGTCTACAAAAATAAATTAGCACTGAAAAGGAGAAACAAAAATGACATTGCTAAAATTTTAAATAAAGAGTTTAAATTTTTAGCATAAACAACATTTTAGAATATGAAATATACAAAACATCAAATCAGCTGCTTCCAAGAACAAAATAAATAAATAAATATTTTATAAAAAGATCTCACGATACCCACGATATCTCGAAAATCCGTGTACGTCTACGGTTACAACCCTGAAGTTGATTATTTTCCTATAACAGCACGTCCTGAAGTGTTTTATTCCTCTTACACCACAGTAGCTTGCCAACCATTACAATCTCTTACTTATTAACGAACTGCACATCCGTTTATAGATTCATTTAATGATGCTGAAGCAAGTTAGTTCCTGTGCAAACTCCTGAAGAGCAAAGCAGAAGGCGCTGACACTGGAGACTCCTTCCATGGATTTCATCATGGTTACAACGATTATGTACTTGTTACTAGAGAAACAATAATGCATCATTACTGGGGCATTAATACAACCCTTGTAGCTGCTGTAATAGAAAATGAATGAAACTTCTGACCAATCAGAAATTTGAGAATTCGACAGCGCTGTCGTATGCCAGTCATGTCCCGAGGTCTCTGTGCTTTGAACTCTATGCCCTTTTACCCCCACAGCCAGCTGGAACCTCAATTCTATAATGAACTTTGGTTTTGGAGTGAAGCGAATCCTCTGGCTTTAGACTCGAGTTAAAAAAGAACGCCACGCCGTTATGGGTGTGCCAGGTCACGACCCATGCTGACATCACTCTCGGTTACCTCGACTCACTGGGCTTACGCTAGCCTTCGCTAACCGCTGCAAGGGGTTTATTGAGTAATTCACAAGGCGGCCATTTTCCTCTCATACCTAAAAAGGAGAAGCGTGCGGCTTGGCCTGTTATGCAGGCTTTTCATCATGCGTGTGTTGATACAACAGTGGCAGCCTAATGACAGAGCTCTGGAGGATGAAGAGCAGAGGGAGACGCCGTGTGTGTGTGTGTGTGTGTGTGTGTGTGTGTGTGTGTCTACCCAGGCAAGTCTGTCTGCTCCCATTACTCATACGGTAACCACAGATTTCGTTTTTGAGCCTTTGAGCTGAAAGAGCACATTTCACACGATTATAACTTCGCTCCCCTTTTTGCTAGACTCTTGGATTGCTTTTCTGAAAAATTCACTCATATGACCCACATATCTGGCATCGATCAGATCAGATCATCAGAGTTTTTTTTTAAGCTACATCCGCAGGCCAGCGTGGTCAGTGCAGTCCAAGTTCACACGATCAGGCCCATCAGATAAAAGTGAACGTGAAAAGTGAAAGCTTTTTTGGATTTTAAGCTCAGCTGGACAGACAAAGGAGATCTGTCCCAGTGCGATCAGCCCATCAGGGTTTTAATCTCGAAAGAATTTGGGTTGGAAAAAAAAACTTTCTGAGAATGAATCTGTTTATCATGGAAGAAATGGTAAATTAGGAGTGTTAGGGTTGGAAATGCTCACGGTATCATAACCTAGTCTAAAAAATATTTTGCGCTGTCACAGTGTTAAAGGCACACAACCCGGAAAGAGAAACGAATGAAACAAAGAATAAATAATCTAATTGTTTTTTTGTTTTAGGAAGACATTTTTGAGAAGTTGAGAACCATACTGTCGACTCCCAAATTGTGTTTCAAAACGAGGAAGTGTTTACTCAAGTGACGAATGCCGCTTCAACCGGAGTATTGCTAAGCGTTTGAGTGTGTACTTTAGGTGAGAAGTGTGTGTGTGTGTGTGTGTGTGTGTGTACCTGCTGAGTGTCAGAGTGAGGGAGTCAGTTGCCGCTCTGATCTTGTTTTGTGCCTCAACGTGTGTCATCTCCTCAGCGTTGGAGTCTCCAATGGACACCACACTGTCTCCCACACCGACTCCGGCCAGAGCTGCCTTTCCTCCGGGAGTCAGCTACACACACACACACACACACACACACACACACACACACACCAGTTTAACATGAGTCATATCACTAACAACCCACTAAGCACCTCATTTTGCATTAGCCATCACATAAGAAAATACACTGGTGTTAATAATTCTTCTAAAAGCAAAGATTTTTAGAATTCCCAGCACTTACTGTTTAGCCGCTCGGTGCTTCCGTACAGTCTGATGAGTTTGCTTACAGTTTAGCAAAACCGGCTCAACCAAGAAACCAGTTATGCACTAAACAAGCAAATCACGTTGGTGATTAACCACTTAAACACGACTTACTTACTAATAAATTGAAGCATGAATCAGACTTTTTGCATGGTGCCTATTCGTAAGTTTGTGGTGCGCATGATTGGATGCAATTACGTGGTTTAAGCCATAAATAAAACTCCAACTGAGCGATTTCAGCGAGGGCCATGATCAGACACGGTCGTCATTATGGTGTCGTCTTGAGTCGGGGGAATCCCCACGTCTGATTATATGACTGGTTTGAAGTCGGAGTGGAAACGCAGTCTTGTTGAAGAACTCGACCGTTACTCGTCGCCTGTGATTGTGATGTTAAATAAATATTAAACCGGCTCCTACATTACCCACAGTGCCATATGACTTCCTGTCAATAGTGGCGCCTTGATTCATCTCTACCTAAAGAGAGGGATGCAGCTGCGCTTTAGTCCTTCAGTCTGTCCAGCTCTCTCAGCTCCTCCTCATAGTATCGAGGTGACTCTCCGTTGTTTGTCTCTCTCTTATAGGTGCATTGCATTCTGGGACTTTGTATCCTCCATTTGCACCAAATACACAGAAAATAATGCTGAGAAAAGCAGATACTGTAAGCCTGTAATTGATGAGAGTCTCTTAAAAAAGGCACCTGAATGATCCTACAGTTGTTCCTCACTCCGCTTTCTTGTGCATTACGCTTGCCAAGAGAGCGAGATAAGACACGGCTTATCAGCAGTTCATAATCTCACCCTCGGGACCGAGAAGAGCGAGTGGATTTTGTGCAAAGGCAACGTGAAGGACAAGGCGGGAATAAGGCAGAGTCAACAGCAGTACGGCGATGTTCAGACATGTAAGAACGGGCTCGAGACATCCTGCCGTGCATGTCTATAGAAGGCCGTGGCATCGAGGGATAATTTAGCAGCGTGTCATGTACAGGAAATGTACACTGTACTGTACATACGTGGATGGATGCTAAATGCTGACTCACTGTCTACGGACACTCGGGTGTATTGCGTCACTCTGCTCAATGAGATGAAGAGGAGCAAAAACACCCTCGGGGGGAAAAACAAAGACCAGAATGGGGTTAATCTCGGTTAAGTGGAGATCACAGAGCACCCACAGAGGATAGAACTTTCTCCATGTTTCTGCGAGACCTTGCGTTTAAAACCGACAAATTAAAAGTTTGATTCTCAGAAACATGATCATATATGAACTAGGGATGAGTGATATGACTATTTACGATATCAGTATTAGATTAAGTCAATGAGATTACTCCATTGTTACTCAATGAAAAGGAGTAGATTTGATGTTATATATATATATATATATATATATATATATATATATA
>CM075015.1:20524426-20561779 GCA_037576675.1 Pangasius sanitwongsei | reverse complement strand
TTGTGTCATGTGCTTCATATCTGACCATTAGCTTGTGTCCATGTGCTTCATATCTGACCATTAGCTCGTGTCTATGTGCTTCATATCTGACAGTTCGCTTGTGTCCATGTACTACACAACTTACCATTAGCTCGTGTCTATGCGCTTCATATCTGACCATTAGCTCGTGTCTATGTGCTTCATATCTGACAGTTCGCATGTGTCTATGTGCTTCATAACGGACCATTAGCTTGTGCCTTCCTAGATTTTTTACTTTTTTTATGTATAATATTCATATACAACCTTTTCAACAATGCAATATTTTACACCTAATTGATCTAAATAGTCACTTCCTATCTACTTTTCATTTGAGAGGAGGCTTCCTAAGTCGTGGCCATTGTCTGAGCTCCGTAGACACTCAAAGATACATACTATCACGATACAGTCAAAAAACAGTGATAACATGAAGCTTAAACTGAATGCCAACACATTCCTACTTGTAGTTTTGGTCTCGTCCAAATAACATTTATTCACTGAGTGATAAAGAGAAGACGGAGTGGAAACATTTTTGGAAAAACTGCTGAGTGTGTGTGTTCCAGCCTTCCCGCTCGGCTGGCGCTCTTCTTGGTGACGAAGAAATTCCACAGATTAGTAGTAGGGAGTGAAGTCAAGCACTGTTTGGGGGGTAAGATGGATTAAACTCACCCTGGACACTGTGAGAGGCATGTTGAAATCCTTCCCTCCCTGGAGTCGGAAACCCCACGGCGCCGGCCCGTTGAGTGTCACGCTGTAAACGTTCATGGCCTGCGTGTGTGTGTGTGTGAGAGAGAGAGAGAGAGAGAGAGAGAGAGAGAGAGAGAGAGAGCAGATGAGTGGAGGGAGATAGAGGACGGTCTTCTTTCATCACATTTGCAATAACCACCAAAGAGGGAGTGAAAGCAAAACATAGAGGAGAAGATATCTTAAACAGTCTGCTATTGATTAATGTTTTTTTTTTCTTTCTTTCTTTCTTTCTTTCTTTTTAACAAGATGTTTGGTAAGTGGACTCTTACTGGACCAGTCGCATTTCTCAGCGACGACCCAAAGGCGTCTGCAATTAACTAATATGTCCAGCAACTTGATGAGCCGATCTCCCAGACGCAGCATGCGCTGCCGAATCTTAAACTAAATTAAACCATCATTGGAGATTTTACAAACGTATTTCAAAGTCTAACAATGTCATATATTAGTTCTGTACTATACACTAAAGGATAAGGTCTCTCCCTCCGTCTTTAATTGGCTGCTCATGATGTAGCCCATTTGTTGCATCAGGGTCTGAGAATGAAACTGATGTCAGTAAAATTATCCGTTAGGAATCAACTGCAGTCTGAAACGATTCTGAACTGATTTAAGGGTTTAAAAGAGGAAATCTCAGGAACTGTCCTGGAAAACGTTGAGCCCAAAAGTCATGCACTACTGATTTGTGCCAATAATCTTTTTTTTTTTTTTTTTTTTTTTAAACAATATACACTGTATCATGTGCTCGCAGTTTTTCTCTGTTATTTAAAGCTGTGATACACTCGCTTTGGGAAGTTGGCCAGCTTATTTTGAGCGCATCATAAAAGCTACAGTTGTCATTACACTTTGCAAGTCTTTGTAACAGAATTGTGAGAGTACAATCAGAACAAGAAACTTGTGATACCGTGACATCATAAACCATAACTCGGGGAGTGCCTTTAACTTTAAGTATAAATTAAACTCCACAGATCCACTTAGTATGAAGATAATTCGAGTATTTAAATATTAAGCACATTATTCAAATGTTTCGGGGTATTTATTGGTGCCTTAGAGGTTTTCAAACTCCTGAACTTTCCACTGATATTACACACTAGGTCCAAGTCAACATTATTTATATATAGGCTTACTTGCTTTGGCGTTATCGAGGTTTGGAGATTTGAGAACCACCGACTACAAGAATTCGAAAATTATCGGCACCTGAGATAACCAAGAGGCAGAGAAAGGTCCACTGTGCAACGAAACCACTCAAGACAAAGTTTTGACAAAGTAGACTACAAACTACAAGAGGTAACACACAACAGAGCTGATCTGAGATTCCTGCAGAGACGTGTGCCAAAGCCATTTAAAGCACAAAAAGGACAAGTCCAGCATGACACTTGCTCTCTCTCGCAGAATGAATTACGAGACCCTTCTCCCCTGCGTCCGATCCACTCCACCATCTGTCCCAGTCAACAGCGTGCACGTACCTCGCAGAAAGGGCCAAATCAGCCACTGGAAAGCCAAGAAAAGGACGAGGAACGCTGGTTCTGGAAACGAGTGCGACCCTCCGACTCTTCGGCCTTGTGTCGGGGGTGAGGCTTTACGTCTCGTCCCCTCTCCACGGGCTATATAAGGAATGTAAAACTACACCAAACTATTTCAGCCCAACACCCACATGAGTCACGCAGAGAGACGGATAGAGAGAGAGAGAGAGAGAGAGAGAGAGAGAGACAGAAAACCTCAACTCGCACACATTTTCTGGCTCCAGCGAGACCGTTTAAACCAATGAATAAGCACAGACGGACGTCCAAAAAGACGAAGAGGAGGAGGAGGAGAGGGGCGAGGGAACATTCCACCAAGTGAGAGTTACAAGGCATTTCACATCACCGTTGACGAAGAAGAAAAGAGACGTGCTGAGAACTATTCCCAGCACAGAGCCGGTGATGAAACGGATAACTGGGGGGGAAAATGAGCTGTACATTGAACACATAAAACACTCCAATCTTTGATTTTGTCTCAGGAAGGGGCTTTTAATTAGCAAAAAAAAAAAAAACAGTTTCCTGTGTGAAGCCAGGGTGGAAACCACTGGCTTTATTTCACTGCTTTTTTTTTTTATTTTTTTTTTTTAGGTGTAGCTTTCACCTTTGACCTTTGATCTAAGTCCAGGTCTATTAAAAGTGAACCTATGTAATCTCACACAAGAGTACTCACGATGCAGAAACCTTGCCAAAGACAAATCAGAAGTCACTGACATCTAATTTAAGTGTTGAGCTACAACTGGCCCTGTATAGTGCATTTCTTTCATTTAAACACAAACCACAGCCTTATCTTTTCCTACTGAGTATGACAACACCACAAAAGAAACTCTTCGGCTTGTCCATTGTGTACTTGGCAAATAAAAGGTGTTGATGGACATGTTGCACATTGGTGCAGTTGTGATTACAAATACGCGAGAGAGCAGTGACTCATCAGGGCAGCACACTGTCAGGAAAACGGTACAGCATGTGTAGTTTTGTTCAAAAGACACAACACTGGGGCACGAGTATGAAACTCTACCATATTTTAGTAGAGTTTGCTTAAACCAAACTGGATCAGCTGGATTTACAAAAGTTTTGGAAATGCAGATTTTCTTCATACTAACATGCGGATGAATGCCAAATCGCTTGTAAATTACCGGGACAGCTGATTTGCATTTGGTGACACCCACAAAGCTCCATAAAACGCAACGCTCACAAAACTGAAATGGAATTTCTCAGCGGTAGAAGTGAAAGTTATTTTGATTCAAGTCCATGCCAACAAAAATATATTATTTAACAGCCTAAACTGAAGGTAAATTTGATATGAAGTGAAAAGAAAGTGGTTAGATATGAAAATGGAGATATATATATATATACACACACACACACACACACACACACACACACACACACACACACACACACACACACACATATCTCTGCTATACCCAGGTGATTGTGGACATCAAGCACATCACACAGACAAACTGCTTTGTTTAACTGCTTTTTTGTTTCTTTAAAGTGAAATGTCTAGACGAATCTTAGCCAGAAATACTTCGCGCTCTTTCTGTATTTCCGGGCATTTGCCCGCAGGAGGTGAGTGGTCCGCAGCGCACACGGTTCTATACAGCACATTGCAGCTTGAGACATACCAGATCGGTCACTTATCATCCACTTAGTGCTGGCTCTAATAAAGTGTTGAACAGCATTCAAAGTAGATGCCATGGCAGATGGAACCGACCGAGAACGTCGTCCTTTTACGCAGCGCCATTCTTAACTGAATGACTGGTCTTCTTTGTCTTAATTTATGGATTTAGGGCTTGCTTTCCTTTTTTTTAATCTAATATTTCTTTAGTTAATACTGTTAATATGAAAGACTGGGTTTCACAAAAGTTTCATTAAATTTGTGTGTAACTAAAAATCAGTCGGTTTACATTAGTCAGTCTTCTCATGCACAAATTTACACACACTCAGAAGCACGAGTAGGATATGCACGTTTTTCCGAAATGAAAGGATCTTCATGAACACCAAATTTCTTGTGTAAACATTCGTACAAACGATTTGCGAATAAATCCAGCCTGATAAATGAGGCCCCTTGAGCGGCCAAGCATGCACCAAGTACTGTTCTAACATTTGGCCATAGTCAGCAATCCGTAGTCTGTGAGCTCATGTATGAGGAAGAGGGCGGATAGAGCCTCCTTCTGTGTGACGGAGTGCATGAGCAGCGGTTCAAAAAGATGCACCTGGCTAGCTTCACATGTCTCAGAGGAATCCCGTGTTAGCGTTCACCCTCCCTTGTTGGTGGGTTGGGAACTTGGAAAGTGACCAAATTGGGGAGAAAATGGGGAGTAGCTACAGCTAAACCATTACGGTCCCAGGTTTATGGTTAGAGTTAGAGTCACTGGGCAAAATACAGCTGATTAAATGTTCTGAGTAAATGTTCTGGAAACAAATTTGATGTAACGTTACTGCGAAAGCATCCATTTCTGTGTAAGACGAATAGAAACGAATAAAACCCCTATTTCCCTGTAGTAATATCCTTTCTGCTGGTCTGTCATTGTGGTTCACAAAAATGGCAAATATTCAACAGGAAATTGTTAAAAATGTTTTAGAGAAGCACGCCCAGGTGAACCTTGAAAGAAATCCCCCTTTTTTTTTTTTTTTACACTTCCGTTATAAATAAAACCCGGATAGACGTTAGCTGTAATTCTCTGGAACTGAAACAGTAAAGCTAAGGTTCCTGATGCAATAGAAATGATGTGACATTTATAAATCTGCATTTTCAATCCAGAAACCCAAAACTTTATTCCGAATGGCGCTTCTTCGGCAAGCTCTTCCCTGCTGCTCGTTGCTACGTGGGAGTTTAGAAAGGCAAAGCATCTGTGATCTTCTGTCAAACCACAGAAATGTTCTCCATCCTTCTCCATTTTCCGTTTGTCTTGTACTGCGGTTTAAAATGATTCAGTTTAATTTCTGCCTACATTTTTCATGTTTTCTTGCAATTTGAGTTGGGCTTTGAGTTTTAAATCTCACGACACCTCCATATTGTTATCGGAAGTCTTCATCAGCCCGCTTTGATAACGAGTAGTGGACAAAAGGTAAAATTAACCGTAAAATCATCAAAACAATAGATAATAGCTGAAATGCATACTTTCACAAACCTTTGGTGCCAGTAGTGTTTTCGCACTGGGAAATTCACCCAAGCTTACAGTAAATATCTGCATAACGTATGTACTTTTTCCACTAGTGCCTGATTTTCAGGTTATGTGAATGAAATAACCAGAGACACTAAAACCAAGTTCAAGCACTGGCTTTCAGCCACAGTGGAAAGGAGGCTCTTTCTATCTGTATCACAAAAATCTGAAGTATTTATACCGCTCAGCAGTCTCTATACCAGGTTTAGAGAATGACATCACCAAGAAAAGCATCTATTCCTTCCTACTTTTTAAAGAACTGAAAAGTCAGACAAAGTTGTAGTACTGCATTGTTTTAATAAACTACATAAGCCTTAAGGGAACTGAACACAAGATGTGTGAATGCTAGGCAATATAATAGTTTATTTAAAAAAAAAAAAAAAAAGAAAAAAGAAAAAAAAAGGCTAAACAAACATCACCACCAGTGTGTAAAGCCTGACAGAGTCCCAACCACCAATCACTGTTCAGCATTGTTCCCAACAACCAATCACTGATCGCCTTTGTTCCTGATGACCATTGTTCCCAACAACCAATCACTTATAACCACTGTTCTGGACGACTGATCACTGATCACCTTTGTTCCAGACAACCAATGTCTGATCACCACTATGCTTGACGACAGATCACTGTTGTTCCTAAAAACCAATTACTGCTCACCACTCTTCCCAAAGACTAAACACTAATCAGCACTGTTCCCAACAACCAATCACTGATCACTGTTGTTCCCACTGACCAATCACTGATCACCACTGTTCCAAACAACCAATCACCGAATGTAGGGAAGAATAACAACCAATCACTGATCGTTATCCTTCCGAAAAAAACAATCGCTGATCGTTATCCTTCCCGACAACCAATCACTGATCACCATTTTATCCCACTTGCGCACTTCAATGTTCTTCATTTCAAACTCTCTTCTTGGCGATATTTACGGTAATAAAAGCGAGTTACTCCATTTGTAATCACTGTACTCACTACCCCAGCTTTATTTTACCTGCATTCTTGAAAGAAGTTACAGCGTTTTTTTTTTGTTTTTTTTTAATACACAAAGATTTTGGTGCAGCAACCAAAGACGACTTCTTTCTTTAACACATTAGTTATAATCAGTTTTCTAATGAAACTAATCTAATCATCTTCTGAAAATCTTCTTTCCTCATGTCGTATGTTGTGACATGCAAATGATGATGGCAATTCAAATAATATGCAGATTCGACTTGTGACGTCACGTGGAGACTTCCAGCAACTTTATAAAGAGCATGCGTTTGGCATTTTCAAGAGTATAATAAAGTCTCTGTTTCTGTGTAAGGAAGACTTTATAGTTTATGATGTTAGGATTTTTTGTGTTTTAAGACTGTAAAGTTTGTGTTTAACAAAAGAATTAACAAGAAAACAAAAATAAAACCTTAAACAAGAAATAAATGAATGAAAGTAGTAAGTAGGTAGCTAACATCAGAGAAAACAGCTAAACTCAGTCAGTCTTGAGAAAGTTCTAGCTACATACACACTGCTAAAAACACAAGTTATTAGTTGAAAATGGACTTTGGACAAAGTATTGGCTCCCCCGAGACACAAGCTTGTTGAATTTTTCACGTTTTAGAGAAAAACAACAACAGCATCAGCTTCTAACTCAGCCGTGTCTAAGTCTCTCAGTTAAAACATGCTCAAAATAAGTTGAAAAGTTGTATAATTACCGCCTGTGTTCCTTTAGTGTCTGCAGACATGGTGAAACGGTGTTTATTTATAGAGCACAGGAAAGCTTTAGCAGATAGTAAACAGTGAAAACTTTCAGTAGCTCTGCTATCGAGGTGTGAGCTCGCCTCCTCGCGCAGCTGCCGCCGCTCGCGCGCTCCCTCCTGGATTTTCAGCAGGACTCGGGCAGCCGCGTCAGCGGTCACGTGACCAGTGATGCGCGCACCTTGACGTGAAATGGCCGCGTCTCAAATCGCAACGACGAGCGACTCTGACGGTTTCAAGGTGAGGAAATGTAGAGCACACAGAGAACCCAGTCAGTGTATCCCAGACTGCTTTGCAAATCAGCTGTGGGGCGTGGCCAGACCTTGTACAGCGGGGTGGCCAGAAAGCTACAAAAAAGTGTCCTAGCTACATCATAACATTCGGCTACATGTTATAATGTGTTACAATTTCGTTGTTTACGCTAGTGTTTACGAAATCTTTAGCTAACGGTAGCTAATAACGAACTGAAGACATCCAGCGTTGTGCCTCCAATTAATGAATATGTTTATATTCAGAAATAATGAATATAATATAGCTTTAGTTTGTTTTTAGTGGTCAGTAGGGGCAATGAATTGTTCATTTCCATGTTAGCTAGCTAAACTAGCTTATTCCTGCACGATGTTACATTTACAGACGATCCGCGCCATTGGACAATGACCAACTGAACTTTCACATTTCTCAGAGATGTTGTAGTAGACATTCTTTTATTATTATTTACCAAGTCGTTCAGTTTCGTATTATATGTTATTAGTGACCACAATGATTAATGATAATATTAATGCTAACAACAGTAATAAGATTTAAGTCTTTATTTGTCACATACATACATTACACCATGGTGAAGTTCTTTTCATTGCATATCCCAGCTTGTTAGGAAGCTGGGGTCAGAGCACAGGGTAGGCAGAGAGGGTTGAGGGCCTTGCTGACAGTTTAATGGTGCTGAAGCTTGAACCCCTGGCCTTCTAATCAGTAACCCAGAGCCTTAATGATCAAGCCACTACTGCCTCACAGGGAGAACATAGGGAGAACGTGTGCATCTCTACACAAAGTTGCCATAAGGCATGAACGGGGATCGAACCCGTGCTCTTCGGTTTACGAGACCGACGCCTTGCCACTTGGCCATCATGCCTTAGTAGCAGTAGTAGTAGTCGTTGTCGTTGTCATCATCATTATCATCATGTCTTATTGGGGTGGGCAGAACTGTGGTCATGCTTCACGCTAGTCTGAAACTGGTCTTATGCTACAAAACACACGACAGTTATAACTGCAAATGAAATGCAAAACTGATTAAATTGCTTGTTTTTTGAGATGTATGAACTTTTAGGTTTATCCAGACTTTGTCTGCACATAAGCATACATGAACCAAAAAAGTGCATGAGAAAAAATAATAGCATACACCACAAACAAACAAACAAATAACACTTCACATAAAAAAAAGTATTTATTTTTAACCCATCATGCCCCCTCCCTACCATAAAGTCTTACTATAGTATTCATTATACATCTGTGTGTGTGTGTGTGTGTGTTTGTTTGTTAACAACTTTTAGGGTTCCTTCTCATCTTCATCTGAGTGGGAGTATACAAACAGAAACAAAGAAACACATGTCCAGAAAGAAAAGGAGATGAAATTGTGAAAAGATGAAGAAAGAAAGAAAGAAAATGAGGATCAAATTTTATTTGGTATTTGACATTCAACATAAATTCAAAGAGTTGACTAATATGGTGGAACTTTAGTCTCTTTTCATTGTGTTGTATGTAAGAAATAAAATACTATTTTGTAAGCTGTATGTAAGAAATAAAATTTATTTAGGTGTGCTGTTATGGGAAAAGAATCAGTGACAGGCTGGTGTGATGCATCTCGACGCTACGTGCCGTTATTCTACCTGAAGTTGATTATTTCCTTGTAACAGTATGACCCAAAGTGTTTTATTCCTATTATACCTCAGCAATTTGCTAACTGTTATAAACAGCTGTTCCTTCCCTAGCTTCATTTTTTCCCTCTCTCTTATTTATACAAAGCATAAACACACACCTCTGTCCGGAAGACATTCATGTGGCAAAAAAAAAAAAAAAAAGCTTAGAGTCACAGCCTGTAACAAAGCTCTGACACTGGAGACTCCTTCCCTGAATGTTAAATAAACATCTCCTTACAGAAAACTTCACCATATCACCAATTACACAGCTTTAAGTGAATAGACAAGTCCCTGTGTATTCACTGTTATCGTCTGTTTACAAAATTCAGTTCAGTTCCACAGACGTCCACTAGATGGCGACAAAACGCAAAAAAAATACGCTATACAGCTCGCTTCCTTACTGTCACTAGGTAGAGTAGGAATTCTGATTCGAAGTAGTGCACTTGTGTGAGTGATTTGGGATACGACCTGCCCACCTGCTCTTTCAGGATATTCCTTAAATAAATGCAAAAAAAATCCAAATTCTTTTGGAAAGTCTATGTTTGTGCGCGCCTTTATTTAGGATCGAATTGAACGGTTGAATTAGCCAGTTGGCTAGTTTTCATTTCACACACACACACACAGAGCAAGAGAGAGCGAAAGAGAGAGAGAGAGAGAGCGCCACAGCTGGAGTGAGTGAAGCGAGTGGCAGTGAGTCAGTCACTGGCTGGAAAATGGCCGACGCGTTCGGACTACAGGCGGAAGAGGACCCCGCGGCCGAGTTCCTCGCGCAGCAGCAGCACGAGATCGCCGGCATCGAGAATGACGAGGACGGCTTCGGCTTCGAGTTCGCGGCGCGCGACCAACAAGCAGCAGCTGCACAATTCGAACCGTCAGATTTCAGTTCGAACTCTTTCCAAGGTAACGGCTGTGCTAATGCGCTAATCAGCCGGCTAGCTGCCTCAGCTAAACAAAGAACCTAATAAACCTTTTTTTTTTCTTCAATAAATAATAAGAACACCATTTCAATAAAGTCTTCATTAAATACTTGGGGGTTTAGTGTTTTATCTTGTGAACTCTTATAAATTGACAATTTCAACTAGACTATTTAGCTAGGTAAATAGCTAACGCTCAGTAGCCTAGCAGTCTCTACGTCAGTTTTCTTGCTAGCTAGCTAGCTCCCCACCCACAGGACCTTCAACCCAGTATAATGTTTTATGTAATTATATTAGTTGTATAATTATTTGTGTCAGCTGTAGGCTAATTTATATTGTAATTAGCTAGCGCTAATTTTAAGCTAATTGGCTACAGTTGATTAAAAGTGTTTGCATCTCACTGTGAACCTCCTTATGTTAATACACTAGGTAATCCAGAAATAAATACTTAGTGTACATCGAATAGAGTTTTTTTTGTATTGAAAACTGTTATAACTTATCAATTATTACCAGAACCAAGTCAACAGCTATTTTTAAAAGCAAGCTCAAAAGTTTGTGTACCCCCTGACACACTTTAGTTCAGTGGTTCTCAGACATTTTGTACTTCTTGAGCCCTATTCGGATCGGATTAGTTTATCAGGGATGGGATTAAATTTACATGGGGTCCTGGGGAAATTTCTTGTATTACAGATGCTCCTCTGTGACTTTACTGCCTTCCGGATCGATCCCGTCAGCGTTTTTCCTCTCGGCCTCCTCAGTGAGAAAACTCAAATATCATCAATAAAATTACCACAAGAGGAGCGAGTTTCTACTGCACTGTATTTTCTATTAACCTAGATGTTTGTGTCACATGCGTCATATATAATGTTAGATATTTAAGGACCTGGCAAGGGTTGAACTGCAGGATCTGGCTGTTCTTAAAGATTTTATTTTCTTTCTCCTCCTGAAAATGCTTTCCCAGGTAGCGTGTAGTCGATGTTTTATATACTTGCTCAGACCAGACTAAAATTATTAGACGAGTGCTGAGTTTGTGAAAAACAGTTGGTAATTTGGCCGTTAATTTTCCTCAGAGGAGGACAGAGAAAAACACAGACGTGGCCGATCTGGACGGAAATAAAATCCCAGAGGAATTACCTCAGAATCCCATGTAAAGTTAATCCCGTTCGAATAGGGCTTTTTAACCGTGACATAAATTCCACAGTCCCATTTCATGAACAGTGTTTTAAAAAAAAAAAATATTTTTTAAGCCATAGAGCTTTCTATTCCTGAACTTTCCACCAATAGAAGACATTAGGTCTGAGTTACCTGTGGTGCTTGGACCCCTAAATATAATAACTTTGTTGAGTCTAATGATTAAAATAGTCAACACCTGTTTGTGTTTATTTTAGGTGCGTAAAGTTCAAACAGACTTCAATAATGTTAAGACCTAAAACAAAAATTTTGACCTTTCACAAAGCAGAAGAAGGTGATGAAATGATATCAGAGTGTTCAGAGAGACCAATATCTGCTTAATATCCACAATAGCGAGAGACAAAGACACGACCAAGCAGGGCACCTGAAAGTTAAACTTGTTTCAGGTTTATCAGAGAAATGCCATTCTGAATCTTTCACACTTACGACGTTAGCATTTCTGGTAGTTTTCCTTGATATTGTTATCTTGTTGGTGTATCATTTTGATGTGAGAGTAATGCAAAGTTTCTCAACTGTAGCTACTTTCACCATCCCGTTTTGAGCATTTATGACTAGCAGTTGAACAGGATTTTCAGGATTCTAGTGGCGCTCCTGTAGTGTTTTCCGAATTCTTAAACAAAAGAACCCTTGCTCAACAACAGTAACTTGTTGAGAGTTGATCTGTAACTTTTTTCCCCCCCAAGCAGATGAGTTCAGAGGAGCAACTATGAATGGAGAATTTTTTCAGGTAAGGGTTATACACTTCCTTTTCTTACAAAAGAAACACTTTAAATATCTATTTTTACCGATTTGACTTTGGGGGTCAAATTAGCCAGGATGTACTCTATCTCTCTTTACATTCTAACTCATTATGTTTACCCATAAGCCAGTACCAAGTACATTTCCTTTTGGTTTTTAGCAATTTTCCACCGGACACTGAAGTGCAGAATCGAACTTTTTGCCATTGCAGTTGTCAATTTTTACGACAATTAAAACATTGTCACAGTTAGCTCTTTCCCTCTCAGCCATTAAAATTAATTTGCTATGTCTCGTATTCAGTAGTGTACACTGTGAGGGAAGACAGCAGAGGCACCAACATCTATGGTTTAGCTATAGAATATTTGATTTTGACCCCTTGCTGAGCCAATACAAGAGAGGCTTGTTTGCTTTTTCAGCAGTCAGACCAAACGCTAAGACAGTTCACTGAAGGGGAAAGGACGTGGGACATGAAAGATGTGTATTTGCTTCTGGTAATAGTTAGTTTCTTGACATGTGGATTCACAAACATCATTCTTAGGAGCCAATAGAAAACAAGCGGGGGGAAGATTGTGGGTACTTTGGTTAGTAAAATAATAATAATAATGAGGAGGAGCTGTTTACTGTTAAGTAGGGCACCAGATTTTTTGCCATGCTGTCATTTGGTGCACATCTGGAAAAAATTGCTGTTCCTGTGAGTCTTTTTGTGTGAAAGAAAATTACACAGGTACAGTTAGGAAATGCGATAGGAAATTGACACAGGGAATCAACAGGGATATAAATCTCTTGGCTGATATGAGAAAGAAATATATTGTTCATGCTTCATTTTTGGTTGAACTATTCCTTTAGCTTGTGATTTCAATCCCTTCAGCAGTCCAACGATATAGCAGACGGTTACGCGGCCATCGCCCATGCTGATGTGCAGCGGCAGGAGCCTGAAAGTTTACGCAAGTGGAGAGAGGAACAGAAGGCACGGCTGGAACAGTTAGGTATGACCTAATAACATGGCCCGGTTTGTCCTTATTCTGGACCACAAAGCAGAATACAAAAAATGAGTAATGTGCAGAGCAGATACAGTGTGATTATAATTATCAAGGAAGAAACAGGATCATGTACAAGGGATTTGATGATACATTTGTAGGATTGTAACTAATTTAGATAATAGTTTAGTTTGAAAAAAATTAAATGTCTTACTTTTGGATAAACAGTGAAGGCCACTGATGGAACTGAATGTCATTCTCCTTGAAAATGTTTGCAGATACAGGGACCACACAGTGATATTGGATTTTTTTCATCCTATTCCAACACTAAACGCAAAAACGACGCTGCAGGAGCCAGAAAGTCTTGTTTCCTGTCTTTCTTTTATGACGTCTGTTTGTTTCTTTAAATGCTGAATAACTTGTACTTTCTGGGCTTAGAGCAACTTGTCATGTTATTGTTTAAAGAAATGGCTGTACAGCATGGCTTCATGATCATTGTAGCGGTGTTCCCGAGTCGAAACCTTCTACAGAAATTTAGTTTCAATCACAGCTTATTCATCTTACGTGGGTAAATGAAACTCAGCAGAAGGCTAGCGGACAGTGAGGGAAAATAAGTATTCAGACAGTTCTTTTTGTAAAAATTGCATACTAGCCATCTAAACTTTATTTATTTTTGATCTTTCTGGAACTATTCCATCATCATATACATTGAACCAGCTAATTAGTACTGTAGGAGTTCCACAGAGGTTTTTTGTTTTGTTCTGCAGATTCAGCATCCAAAGTAGCAGAAGCTGAGTGGAGGGAGAAGGCAAAGAAGGAGCTGGAGGACTGGCACGCTCACCAACAGGAGCAAATGGAGAAGAATAAAGTCAACAACAGGTATTTCACGACAACGTCATTGTGAAACACAGCGGTGAAACTGAAGGGATATGTTCTCTTTGAGCTTGTTTCAGTTTTTGGGTCTGTGCCAGAATGTCAGTGAAGTAAAAAACCTCTCCAATAACTATGAGAGGTGCGACAGCTTTTGGAGACTTTGTTTCAACTAAATCACACCAACAGTAGCGTGATTGTTCATCACTGACGAGGTCTTACACAGAGTATTTATTTCTTTAGAAATATAGTTAGCTTGTAAATAAAGTGTTGCCATATCTGCTATATATTTATTTAATGCCTGCAATAAACGTGAAGCTGTTGATACAAGAATAAATTTTGATGTCCAGTCAGTTGCTTCTAGCTGTGAGTAACAATGGCAGGGGCGGACAAGTCAGCGCGAACAAGATAACTACATGTCCAGGCTATTTTTCATTGGTAGTTGCCAGGTGGGTTTTTTTTTCCCTCTCATTCTGAAAACAGTAAGTTTTTATTTGGTATATTCGGTCAGAGTGGTGCAACGCACCTCGATGGTGTAACTATAACACGCGCAACTCGTTCTGAATCTCAGCGCCTGCTGCACTACACGCATCGGCTTTTTACTAGTCAGTTAAAGATT
The DNA here is from genome assembly GCA_037576675.1 of Pangasius sanitwongsei. Lineage (NCBI taxonomy): Eukaryota > Metazoa > Chordata > Actinopteri > Siluriformes > Pangasiidae > Pangasius > Pangasius sanitwongsei. Next base: position 20,547,377 of record CM075015.1, on the reverse strand, counting down.
TATATTTTATAAAATTTATTAAATTGGCAATTGGCATTTTGACTCCGGACCTAAATTTAGTTGGGGGATAAAATATCCCTCCAGAAATCTGGAATAATCATATTAGAATCAGTTTACATTTGTGATGGCAAAAAAAAAAAAAAACGGTTTAGGATTATCAAGAATGCTGAAAATGTGCTTGATTAGTTTTCAATCTGAATAAGCTGTTACTCCAACATTGATGAACTTTGAGACAGACCTGATACAGAAAAATTGGATTTTAAACTTTAACAAGACTAGCGCTTAGAAATATGAGAGATATTTAAGGCAGGTTATGGCATATTCCATTCCAAAAACATTCATTATTTTCCACTCGTTCAAAGGAGAATTGCCGTTAATACAGTAAACAATAATTTAGTTATGGAGTAAGATCTCTCTCTTTCCTGAAAACAAGCAATGTTTTTGCTCCTTAATGCCTGAAAACTTGAATGCTGTTTTTCCAACTGACCTCAGAAAGCTCTCTTTCATTACTATTTCTCACCTTCTAGAGAATTCTCCACCTCTCTCTGTGTGTAGCCTGTGTAAAATTGACTCTCTCCCCCTCCCTTTGTGTGTGTCTGTCTGTCTCTCTCTCTTTCTTCTTTTACCTGCTTGCGCCTTAGGATCGCTGATAAGGCTTTCTACAAACAGCCCAACTCTGATGTGATAGGCTTTGTGTATGTCTCCCGTCACATTCTTGCCAAAGTTTCTGCCAAGGACAAATCAGCGAAATGACCTCATCACTCTGCCCCTCCTTAATCAAATACACGCTGAGAGACTGGCCGATAGAGACTCGCTCTGTGGGGAAACTCTTCACACGGTGGAATCTGGACACTTTTGGCTGTATATACGCTAGTTCTGAAAACGTCTGCTTCATTTCAAAAATTGCATATAAAGATTTTATTCCAAGCGTGGCTCACATGGGCTTGCTCACTTCATAGGAATCAGATACAAATAGTAACTCAAGAGAAGTGATTTACCAAATTGTCCTACGATTTATTAAAGCCAATTATTTCTGGTTCTTTGCTTAACTAATTTGCATGGAATTGAGAACATCTTAAGTGTTACCTTTGCTGGAATTGCTCCCAAGTCTTTAACTTTAGGAAATTAATGACGCCCTGTCACGGTGTCGCTTGCTACTATGAGTGTGAGGTCTTCTTGCTGAAATATATAAAGTGGTTGTGATGTTCTCTGTGGTCAAAGTGCATGTCTGCATCTACAGGATTCACTGTAGTCAATGAATTAAAAATCCATTATTTGTGTTTTGTTTTTGTTTTTTTAATTATATATTCCTAGTGGTGATGAATTGCATGGCTTGTGTTCCGTGTTGCCGTGGAAGGATCCTTGCTGTTCCTCTTAATTATTTTATCGTGTGTGTGTGTGCATATAGAGCGTCAGAGGATGCCTTTCTGAAGGAGTGCGACGACGACAGCCCCGGCACCGAGTGGGAGAAAGTGGCACGGCTATGCGACTTCAACCCCAAGACGAGCCGCCAGACGAAGGACGTGTCCCGAATGCGCTCCGTCCTCATTTCCCTGAAACAGACGCCGCTGGCTCGCTAAGGCCTCGTCTCACTCTGCCTCACGTCTCACCTTCTGTCCATCTCCCTCTCCCTGTCCTTTTTCGCACTTTATTTTAGCACACACTAAACGTTTGGGTTTTCTTTCTGTCATTTAAGGGGTATGGTGAATTGAAATTAAAAAAAAAAAAAAACATTTCTGTTACACAATCTGGATCAGCTGACAGAAAAGCATTTTCTGGTTTTTTTTTTTTTTTGTTTTTGCCTGTTTTTATGCCAGAAAAGGAGAATTGTGCCTCTTGAGTAGGCTAGGTGTGGATCGAGTGCAGGAGTGTGACCCTCAGACCACCTTGGAGCAAAATTAAAAACATAGATCTAACTGACACGACACTCTGGGTGGACAAAATGACAGAAATGATACTGCCACTGTACTTGAAGACATGTTACGCATCACAGTTTTGAAGAAAGCTAACACACAGCAAAAACATGACAACCAGCTCTACACTCAGATGTTCAACGTTTACCAAAAGAAACTATTTTATAAGGAATAGAAGGCAAAATTGTGTGCAGGTTTAATTTAATTTGCTATATATTGATACTATTTATTATTATCAGGCTCTCTGTAATTCAGTTCTTCCCAAATTGGTCCTCAGAGACACCCAGATGTTCCACTTTTAAACGCTTTGAATGCCACAACATGGCGGCTGATGACAATAGTTGGAACTCTGCCCAAAATGTTGGTCCAAAATTTGCTGTTTTAGTCTTTTTGGTGTCTGAAATTCACCACCATATCCTCTAGCAGTCATGAATACCCATAATGCACTGTGTTCTTTGGTTTGATTCGCATACGCATGCACTGAGAGCGCCAGCAAGCTAAAATGGTGACATCCAAGAATTATTATTCTTTTTTTTCAGCGAGTCAGATCATTTGACTCTTATTAGAGTCGACTCTTTCGGCTCCCAAATGGCTGATTGGCATTTTTTCCCCCTAAACTGAACAAAAGTTTGCGATATTTTGATTGTTGATTGTTCTTCTTTGCCTGAAACCTCTACCTTAATTTTGTAATTAACAGGATAACATTTACTTATCATTGGATGTCAGAAAAAATAGGTTTAATTAATTGTTAAAATAAATCGGCAAAGCGCTACAAATGATTAATTTTAATTCATATTCAATCATCTTCCCTTATACTATAACCACCTGGTCAAATGTTGAAAAGAGGTTTCCATGGAAACGTTCTGATTACATTTGCATATTTTTGATTACAACGATCACCGGAAAGAGACGACTCGATGAGCTGACTCACTGACAAACGACGCTTCACTGTTACAAACGTAAGGAGCGGTTTTCTGTAATCACGTGTTCGGTCTACAGGCAGCGCCTTTACACTGTGTTACAGGTCAAATGATTGTGCGCGTCGTAAAACGTTTAATCGCAAATTCCATTCCCTACAGCAGTGTCCAATACGAGTGATATCCTACAGTATGGGATTTGAGATTCGTATTAACGCCTCAGAGATGCGTTAGATGATGAGAGATATCAAAAAAGTGGACTGTCTGGGGATCCAGTCACTAAAAAAATTTGGGAAACCATGCTTTAACTGGTCCAAATAGCAGAATGACATAATCGGAGGAGTATTCGAATAATTTTATAATTATGCTAACTTTGCTAATAATTTTATCATTGTGCTAACCCTACACTTCTGATTAAACTGAGATTTGAAAGCTCGCACATTATTGTTACTCTTAAGAGAACGGCAAAAACGAGGGTATTTTAATTTTCCATTCAAAGTAAAATACAGCGTATTCATACTGTTGCTCATAATATTGCTTATTGCATGTTTTGCTTATTTTTGCTCAAGTTCATGAAGGTTGGCAATAATTCTAGACTTCTATCCATTCTTGTTTTCCTATTTCCATCAAACCTGTTGTATTGTATGTTAAATCCCATTTCGCCCAAATATTTCCCGAAAAACTAACAAATACTGAACAGTTATATTCAAGTAGGTTATTTGTTCCGTGGATTATTTATTGGTGGTCTTGTTTATACCATTCAGCCTCGCGTGTACTGATTATAAAATTTCGGATTTGAGCTGTAGCAGGCTTTGCCTTAATTAGTATTCCATCTCATCCCAATTCAGATATAATCAGTTGAGCATGTGTTAAAGTGTTACAGATATTTATATTTACCATCATTTACATTTTACTGTCTTACAGCTTTGAGGCCTTTTTCTCCGAGACAGATTTAAAAACTTGTTTGCCTTTCAGCGGACCAGCTCTGTTGTGCTGTGCGACAGATTGTGGTTTTTACTGGCTGCCAAAGACTGTATGTTCATGCCTGACTACGCTATAAATGAAAAAAATAAATAAATAAAAATATGTTGGGATGGTTTTCCAGACACGACTCAATTCAGTTCTTTGGATGTAGGAAAGAACCATTGGGTTACGTGTATTTTTGTCTGGATGATCATCTCAGGTTTGTTTCATGTTATTAGAGACACTTTTAGCAAACGGTAGGATGTGGTAGAGGTTTAAGTGAATTGTAATGGAATACTTCCTGAAATGTTTCCAAACTTGATCGCACTTGTGCGTGTATGAAAACGCGGACGCAATTCTGAAATGCAGAACTCAATAAAAATAAAAAATAAAAACAGGTTTTTATGGCTGAGATTGTTTATTCCACTTTTTTCAGCTGACAATGTGAAAAAAAATCACATCATGACATTTTAGTGATAGCAATAGTGCAACCAAAAATGAAGTAATTCCAAACTAGTAGCTTTCATGTCTCTTATTAACATCTCTTACTCTACGTTCACACTAGCAAGCGACACGCCGCTCATGTTGTTTGTAGTTTGTATAGTTATTTTAATTCTCATGAGAAATGTTTGCATACGACCAGATAAAACGAAGCCGCGGTTATAAGTTTTTATGTCTCCACCACTGAGAGGGGGAGACATTATGTTTTCATTATGTCATACAAAGACGTTACTTGTGCGTTCATGTTCAAGAACTCAAGGCCCATTTTTGGCTAGCTGCGATTTTTGCCATGAGTCCATCCGTGTGTCTGTATGGGATTCGAAATTCTCTATCATTTCATCTCAAGAACAAGTGGTTGAATGTTTGTAGGATTTATATAGAATCATCACTGTAACCCACAGATGAACTGATTAGATTTTGGAATTGATCCAAACAGGGTCATGGTCACAGCAAGGCCAAATGTCTGAAATAATGTTTGACATAAAGGGTAGTTGTGTCATACAAATTAGTAACACACAGGACTAGACTTGGTGGCGGAGGCATACCCGTCAGATTCGACTTGTTCTTTCATTTCTGTGTGCCACACAGTAAATGGGATCTGATTGCAGGTTGTGAGCGGGGAACTGAAGAAAGGTCAGACCACACGTGCCATTGGATTGGTCCAAGGAATCATTTGAGCCGAGAGTTTGGATTTGTTGCTTTACTGAGTCATAGCTAATTTGAAAGATCGATTCAAATGTCGCTTTTTGCTGAAATCATGATTGCTTTGTTGCTGGCTAGTGTGAACTTAGGGTTAATGTCATATCTCCAGTGTCATAACTCAAGAAGCAAACTTCATCCATCAAACATACAAACATTTTATTTTTGGCCTGTTCATTTTCACAAGGGGAACGTTTGACATTCCCCTCTTCTCATTCTATTACAAGATTTTACAAGAAATCTTAAATGGAAAAATAGATAATATACAACAATGTATAACTAACACGCCTAACTGCAGCAGGGTTCCACACTCTCGTGACACTCGCCGACCGGAGACAACCGAGAAACTCTTTTTTTTTTTTATTAGATCAGTCAGTCACAGTCGGTCACACCAGCCATGAGGAAAAGGTGCGGCCAGGTTTGAACTCTGAACCCTCGTTTCACTGTCTGGGTTTTAGTGCCGTTGCGGCGACGCCCACTATAATGGCCACGACGGTGAATCCTTGGGCGAAGATACGAGTGCGCATGAGCAACTGGGACTGGCGTGTCTTCCCCTGTTTGAAGGCTCGGAGGCCGTAGATCAGCGCTCCTGCAGTGCCCAGGCAACCTGAAGAGCCGGAAACAATTTAGTTTTGTTTAATAAATATATAAATACACAACCATCGAAGCATACCAGTCTGATCCAAGATCCTTTGGGTCGTGTCCAGATTCAGATTATCAATATCCAAGTAAATGCACCCAAGACACATTTAAAACAAACATAAATCCAATCGTTCAAAGTGACCTCATGCAGTCTGAGACTCCTTTTACGCCTCATCTTGTGCTTAACAAGGAATACAGAAAGATGGAGATGCCACATACTGAGCTGGTTTGGTTATTAATATTAACTACCGCAATTAGATTTCGGTCAAGGGTAAATGCATGCGATTCAAATATTCTGAGAAAATTGTGAGCCCAGAAACAAAACACATTACATCACCGGGTCTCAATCAGCTTTGCACATCTGGATCCTGATATTTTTGCCCATTCTTCTTTGCAAATGTGCTCAAGCTCTCTCAGATTGTTCTGAGAACACTGTTGTTGAACAGCAATGTTCAAGTAGCTTTGGCAGTATGATTAGAATCGTTGTCCTGCTGAAAGGTGATCCTCCGCCCCAGTCTCAACTCTCTTGCAGAGATTCATAATTTCTTCTAGGATCATCTTTCCCATAAACCTGACCAGCTTCCAGTTCCCTGCAGATGAAAAGCATCCCCCCACAACGTGATGCTACCACCACCAAAATAATGGTTTCTATCAACAGCAAAAAAAAAAAAGTTCAATTTTGGTCATAGAAACTTTTTCAAATGTGCTTAGCCTCTAAACAGCTTTTTTCCCCCCAATAATGGCTTTCTTCTCGCCACTCTTCCATAAAGCCCAGATCTGGCTATGGTCTTCTTGTGAATAGCTAATAATAACAATAATATAATTTTGTAATATTTTAATAAAAGAAATAATTTTGTAAACTATATTGAACACACACTTCAATATTATGTGAATGCATAATATTGGGGTGAATACTTATGCAAGACACTGTATAAGTCCATGTCAATTTTTACATTTCTGTGCAATCACATCTCAGACAGACTCATGTTTGGGGTTTGGAAGTCCATTTTCAGTGTTCTTGATTTAAACAGCCACTTCCTGTTTTGGTTTGTTTGTATGGGATGTGCATACACATCACTAAATCCCCATGAGTATGGACAAAGGGAACAAATGTTTAGGGACAAACTGTTCCCTCTCAGTGTTCAGCATTCCACAATTGACTCTTTTTTTTTTTTTTTTTCTTTTTTAATTTGCTAACTTTGCCAAGGCACATTATTTTCATTTTGTACCACAGCACTAATGAATACTTGATTCTGATAGGTCATAAGATGTTGATTAATTTTCTATAACAGCAGCTCTGGCTATATTTCAAATCACAGGTTTATATCAATGCACTCGTTCTTACTCAGAGACGTTTATTTAACATTTAAGGAAGGAGTCTCCAGTGTCAGCACTCTGAAACAAGTTTTCAGACAGATTAGTTTGTACTTTGCCGCTTCTTAGTAACATGACAACAAGACAAAAAATGCAGTTTAACTTTAAAAGACAGAAAAAAAAGAGAAGCTGATGAAGGAACGACTGTTTATAGCTGTTATAATGTAAGTGATAACATGAACTAACTCGTTTCACCGGCACGCCACAACATTAAATATAACTATAAATGGATAAAAAGTATGTGTCGTGCTTTAATAAATAGAAAAGTGGAATCGGTGGCAAAGTGCTGTGGTATAAGAGGAATAAAACACTTTGGGATAATGTTGCTGCTTGTTTTCCTATGACGTCACGCCCCCCTATTCCTTACATAAGTCGTTATAGTGTCACGCATAGGTTGTCATTTATCTTTTTTTTTTTTTATTTCAGTTCACAGAAAACTGAGTTTTATTCATTATAATTATGAAGTTTAATCAACAACACACACTAAAGTTAAGTTAAAGACTGCACTTTGTTTTTCTGTCCACTGTCCTGCTATCAGAAACTCAGAGGTCACCATTTAGCCATGTGTTAGTGTCTCATGAAGGACATAAAGCTTCAGAGCAACTCCTCAACCAGAACAGACATCTGAGTTAGACTTTAAAAAACATTATTAACATGAAAAGCAGCTCAAACCGTTTATTAAATTCAACCTGGCTGCTTGTTGTTCAGAACTCACCGATAGGGACAAACGGGTTTTCTTTGGTTTTCCGGATGAACTTGTCTTTAAAAGCCTCTTCTCTGGGCCGGGAAAGAGGCGTGAAGCCGTCGATAACCGGCGGGTTTGACAAGTCAAAAGCAGCGGCTACCGGCGGCGCTATTTCCGCCGCTGAAGCTTGTTCTACCGAACTGGGCGCTGCCGCCATGATCATGATGGACCATCTACCCCAGCACGAACCACAGCACGCCTGCCTGTCTGTACTGCGCATGCGTGCATGTGTTGCGCATGCGCCGTAGGCATTAGCCAGAAAACACGCAGTTTGACTACGCAATATAAATAAATAAATAAGGAAGCCTAGTTTCCTGTTTACTGTCTCATAATTATTAGTTAATGTCATAATTTCAAGATACTTATTCATACAATACCAGGTCATAAGGTCGAGATACTATATCGTAATTATAAGATGCCAAATCATAAATTCGAGATACTGTGTCATAATTCTGACATACCATGTGATAATTTCGAGATACTATATCATAAATTATGCGATATGTCATAATGTAAAGAGACTGTGTCATAAGTCTGACAAACCAAATCATAATTTTGAGATACTATGTCAAAATTATGAGATGACAAGTCATAATTTTAAGATACTATATAATAATTCAAGAGACTGCGTCATAATTATGACATACCAAATCATAATTTCAATATACTGTCATAATTATAAGTCATAATTATAAGATACTGTATCATAATGATAACATACATCATAATTTCAAGATACTAAGTCATACTTAAGAGATAACAAGTCATAATTTTGTGATTACAAGTCATCATTACATGATACAGTGTAATGACAGAGCATGCTGTTATAGGCTCCCAGTTGATTATTTTCCAATAACAACACTTCTCACAGTGTTTTCTTCCATTTATACCACAGCAATTTTCCAATGCTGAGCTTTTTTTTAAATTAAATAATGATATGTTTAATGTTGTGAAAAGTCCACATAACAAATTAGTTCCTGTTATAACAAAATAATATACAGTTGTCACCTCACCAACCTCTCTTTTATTCTCTCTCTTGAAGTTAAAGACAAAAAACTTGTAAAAATTGTTTTGTCATTTGGAACACAGCGTTGTGACTCTTGTTTTTTCATTTGGAGCAAATGTGTCTCCTATTTTGTCATTTTAAATACAGCCTTGTGTCTCCTATTTTGTAATTTTAAACACAGACTTGTATCTCCTTTTTTGGTCATTTTAAACACAGCCTCCTGTCTCCTATTGTGTCATTTGGAGCACAGCCTCGTGGCTCCTGTTTTGTCATTTTGAACACAGCCTTGGGTCTTCCAATCTGTCATTTTGAACACAGCCTTGGGTCTCCTGTTTTGTTATTTTGAACACAGCCTTGTGTCTTCCATTCTGTCATTTTGAACACAGCCTTGTACCTTCTGTTTTGTCATTTGGAGCACAGCCTTGTGTCTTCCATTCTGTCATTTTGAACACAGCCTTGAGTCTCCTGTTTTGTCATTTTGAACACAGCCTTGTACCTTCTGTTTTGTTATTTTGAACATAGCCTTGTGTCTTCCATTCTGTCATTTTGAACACAGCCTTGTACCTTTTGTTTTGTCATTTGGAGCACAGCCTCGTGCCTCCTGTTTTGTTATTTTGAACACAGCCTTGTGTCTTCCATTCTGTCATTTTGAACACAGCCTCGTGCCTCCTGTTTTGTCATTTGGAGCACAGCCTCGTACCTTCTGTTTTGTCATTTGGTGCACAGCCTCGTGCCTCCACCAGTACAGCAGGCGGCAGGCGCGTGGAGGCGCGAGAGCCTCGACGTGACGTTTGACGTGTCAGAGGACGTCGCCTTGGCTTAAACGTCATCACGTTGTGTTCGAAGGGGATTGGCGAGGTAAGATGGCGGCGCCAGAGGAGCAGGAATTATCTCAGGCTCAAACTGAGAAACTCCTCCAGTTTCAGGTAGCGTCTGGTTCGTTTTCGGGTTAGGTCTAAATTACAATTTTTAGTGAATAATTATTTCAGCTAGGGTTCAGTTCATATCACAATAAGTGCGATTTTAAAATCAATCTTTTTTTCAGATAGCTAAATAGCTAGCTAACGTGAGCTAAATGAACTAGCCAGTCTCCGTCAGCGTAGCTAGGTTACCTACCTCAGCCTTTTAGTTCATTCTGCTTAGTTTCATTTTCGGATTTGTACGAAATATAATTGCGAATATGTAAATCTGATAAAACAAATTACCCCCAGGTATTATACTTAACTAAAACAAATCTCCTTAACAGCTGTCAATTAGTATCAACTTTGTTAGCTAGCTGCGCTAGTTGGCTCGGTTATTTCCCCAGCACGCGAGTGTGTGTCATTCTGTGAGGATAGACAGCTCGCGCTTTGGCTGCTGGCTTTAACCCTTATTTACGTATCTAGCTACTGAAAATATTCATTATTATGATTAATCTTGAAGGAGTTTGCATTTCTGGAGATTGTTAGCTTGCTAGCTAGGATGACAACCAGCTCACATACAATGAGTCATTTGCATTTAAATATATTCATCTGGGGGTTTTTGACTGTGACAGCTCCCAGGATTTGAACTCACAACCTTCTGGTAAATAAAGTATAATCTTAAGCACTGAAGTACCGTTAGTAAAAAGAAATAAATGCTTCTATTTGTTATGTTAAAAGTGTACATCAGTTCTCCATGATGTCATATTTTCCCTATCATTTTTTTTCTATAGTCATACCCAAAAAATATCAGTCTCTTCATTTACTTTATTATTATTACAATGAAATAAATACATTATACAGCCAAAAGTTTGTGGACATCTGACCATCACAGCCATATGTGGTTCTTCTCCGAACTGTTGCCACAAACTTGGCAGCACACAGTTGTTTAAAAGTCGTTGTATGCTGTAGCGTTAGAATTTGTCTTCACTGGAAGTAAGGGGTCGAGCCCAAATCTGTTCCAGCATGACAATGCACAAAGCGCGCTCTGTGAAGACATGGCTGGAGTGGACGACCTCAGAGCTCTGACTTCAACCCCACTGAACACCTTTGGGATGAACTGGAACGCCGACTGCACCCCAGACTTCCTCACTCAACGCCTCACTAACGCTCTTATAGCTGAATGACTAATCACGAATCCTCACAGCCACGCTCCAAAATCTACCGGAAAGCCTTCCCAGAAGAATGGAGGTTATTATAACAGCAAACGATGATTAAATCTGGAAGGGAAGTTCAACAGTCACAGGAATGTGATGGTCAGTTGTCTACAAACCTTTGGCCGTATAGTGTATGTTAATTCTAAGAACATAAAAAGATAAGCTGCTTGATGTTTATTAAGCATGCAGACTGAGCGGCATGGTGGTGCGCAGGGTAGCGTCGCCGCCTCACAAGCTCCACAGCTCAGGTTACTGTCTGTCAGGAGTTTCGGTGCACGTTTTTCTCGTGTCCATGTGGGTTTGCTCCAGTTCTTCTTGGTATACATTTTTTTTAAAAGTGTACACGCTGTCTACGTGATCTCATTTTTCTGATTATGATAACGCAATCTCCTCATCGTAGCATGTCTGATTTCTTGATTTGCTGCTGAATACGTTTCGTTTTGTTTGTTTTGTTTGTTTGTTCCTGGCAGGACCTGACGGGACTGGAGTCAATGGACCAATGCCGGCGGACATTAGAACAGCACAACTGGAACATCGAGGTGATGAATGTGGCCATGGATGCGCTCAGTATGGATGAAACAAAATAAAAAATAAATAGGATGAAAGTGAATTTCGTGAAACTTCAAGACAAATGATAAACCCTTGCTGCCAAATTTCAAGTTTTACTATTTTCTACTTTTCCCCTCTTTACTTTGCCTGACTGTCTGTCTTGCTTTAATTTATGTGTCTCAGTGAAACTAACTTACAAAACCACACCCACAGCTCACCAATAATCCCCTGAACAATTAAACACAACCCACAATCAGAACTGACCTTCTTTTACTTTGTCAGTTCTTGTCACAGGGTTTTTGTTTGTTTGTTTGTTTAAAAACAAAAACAAAGGTGCATTATGACATAATATCACGATATCAATATTATGGAAGGGTCACATTTAAAAAGCATTAAATCCCAGGCCTTTGCTTCTTTAAGAGTTTGTTTCTTTTCCTCACAACAAATATCACCAAATCGACAATTACACTCATTTTTTAAATTAGTTTATGTGACGCGTCAATCATACGAGTCCTTGTGAAAGCTGTTACTATGGAAACAGTAACAATATCACAATAATATGTATTACTATTATCTGTGATTTGCAGCTGCACCTAGTGTCTGTTATAGAAAATTAATCAACACCTTCTGACCAATCAGCATCGAGAATTCAACAGCGAAGTTAATATATATGTTCAGGAATGCCACTAACTCAGCCGCTCAGTGTCTGACTAGTGCAGAGTCATTATTTTAGAGAGGGCCAGCTCAGATTTCACACACACATGCACCTCACTGTGCCAGATGTTCATCTGCACCCAGCGGGCTCTTCTTTTGTGCTTTGCATGTTATTGATCGAGGTGTTGTGAACGAGTCAGCAATAACCGGAGCAGAACAATGTAAAAAAAAAAAAAAAAAAAAAGTCAAAATATACAGCGTCATTACTCATCTAGCCAAACTCAGAGCTGTTGGACTAATATCCTCCATGCTGACTGGATGTGTGGAGGTCAGTGTTCATTCTGAGAAACAGTGCTTATTTGGTCTTTTTATGTATATATTTTTCAGGCTGCAGTACAAGACAGACTAAATGAACAGGAAGGAGTTCCGAGTGTGTTTAACCCGCCACCCGCCAGACCCTTACAGGTCAACACAGGAGACCACAGAGTGTATAGCTATATTGTCTCAAGGCCTCAGCCTAGAGTGAGTGCTCTCACTCATCCCTGCTCATAACATCGCTCTGAATTTTATTATTTAAATCAAATATTTAACATTTTCATGCTCTCTTTCTTTCTTTTTTTTTTTTTTAGGGTTTATTAGGTTGGAGTTACTATTTGATAATGCTCCCGTTCAGGTTTACATATTACACACTTATGGACATATTCAGGTAATAACAAATCAATAAACTGATATTAAAAACATAATTGCTTGACTTCATTTATGGAAAATGTTGTCATTTAAAAAGTTTGGCCAAAAGTTTGTGGACAACTGACATCCCATTTCCAGATTTAGTCCCCGCTTAGCTGTTATAATAAGCTCCATTCTTCTAGGAAGGCTTTCCACTAGATTGTGGAGTGTGGCTGTGGGGATTTGTGTTCATTCAGCCGTAAGAGCATTAGAGAGAACCCGAAGGTGTTCAGTGAGGTTGAGGTCAGGGCTCTGTGCAGGACACTCGAGTTCTTCCACTCCAACCTTAACACACCATGTCTTCATGGAGCTCGCTTTGTGCACAGCGGCATTGTCCTGCTGGAACAGGTTTGGGCTTCTTAGTTCCAGCAAAGGAAAACATTAATGCTACGGCATTCTAGACAATTCTGTGCTTCCAACTTTGTGGCAACAGTCTGGGAAACACCCACATTTGATTGTGATGGTCAGGAGTCCACAAATAGTTGGCCACACTGTATAGTACTACTTCTTCTTTTTTGCATCTAATGTTTATTAGTAACCTCATTGGCTCTCAAGTGGCACAACAGATAAGTGTTTGCCCTATTGTCAGTGCATCGCAAGTTCGAATCCCATCCCTGGCAGGGAGACAAGAGAGCAAAACTGGCCGTGCTCTCTGACGGAGAGGGATGTCATACCCTCTCTGCCCTGTTGATCAGAGCAACACTAGCCAATCATGGGCATCTATGAGCTCATGTATGCGGAAGAAGGCGGATAGTGCTCTCCTCAGAGCGTGTTGAGCTTCAAAGCGTCTCAGTTTAGAAAATGTAGGCTCTCATGGAATTATTTTCAAAAATGTAAATTCTGAATTAAATCTGTAAATGTTATTGACTCATAATTTCAGTCCTCTTTACTGCTAATAATTTTAATTTATGGAATTTTCACTTTGAAATTATGAAAAACAATTAACAAAAATGAATTCTTGTGCTGCCAAAGTACATGATTTCGAGGATTTTGAGAAACCTCCTATTTGGCTATGGATTTGTGATTTATACGTTTTTGTTGTCGAATTCATATGCAGTAACTTCTGACAGTAGCATAGAACAAGCTGATCTAAAATGGATGTCCATATTACTCTCAGTATTCTCTGTACTGTATTTTGCAACTTACTTGTGTAAGTCAATGCCTTCTAAGCATGTCTAGACAGTAATTAAGAATGAGTAATATTTGATAGTTGTGTGTTTTGAATTCATGATATCCTTCATGCAGTCTTGTCTCTGTATTCAGGTTTGCCCTGAGATTTATTAGGCCAGATCCACGGGGTCGCGTCACGGATCCCGTCGGAGACGTCGTGTCCTTTATACATAGTTTTGAGGAGAAATACGGACGATCGCATCCTGTTTTCTACCAGGGAACATATAGTCAGGTATGCTCACCAGATTGCACATCATTCCGCCTTAGTCGTATAAGTTGTTGCTATGGAAACAATAACATATTAGAAAGAGCACATTAATATAAACCTGTGATTTGACTTGTAGCCGGCACTACTGTCAGAGCTGCTGTTATGCTTAAAAAGACTGCAAAACTTCTTTTTGGCTTTTTCTCCCTCTTTCAGGCTCTGAACGATGCCAAACGGGAACTCCGCTACTTGTTAGTTTACCTTCACGGTGAAGACCACCAGGACACTGATGAATTCTGCAGGTTTGAACTCTGTTTACTTCAGTGTTTATCCATATCCTTTATTTATGCAGTTAGTATGAGTCCATGTTGTTTCTGTTCCTCCAATCCCTCCCTTAGAAACACATTATGTATTGAAGAGGTACTGACTTTCATCAACACGCGGATGCTGTTCTGGGCGTGCTCCACTAACAGGCCTGAAGGATACAGAGGTAAACGTCACACAGTCAGCATTAGTTGTAGGGATTTTTTTTTTTTTTCCCCCAGAATACTAGTGTCACTTCTGTTTTTGTCTGAGCTGGCATACGATAGCATGCAGTAGATTAGCATTAGCATTGGTTTTGTTGCTTGTAGGCGTCCACTATCCGAAATGTATAAAGTTCTGATGAGAATCTAGTTAAAACCATATTTAACAACTTCTTCTGGGTTACTTCCCCAACAGTTGCCCTTAGACTTCCAATAAGTTTTGAATCAGCAGGTTTCCCGTTCTTTTCTCAACACAGGTCAACATAAAAATCCATATGCATAAGTGGTGGATTTAAAAACTAAAGGAGTAATCCTTTAACCGTGGTGTACTGTGACTGTGTTCAGTGTCTCAGGCTTTGCGGGAGAACACGTATCCCTTCCTGGCCATGATCATGCTGAAGGACCGCAAGATGACCGTGGTGGGGAGGCTGGAGGGTCTGATCCAGCCCGAGGATCTCATCAACCAGCTCAACTTCATCATGGAGGCCAATCAGACTTACCTGACATCCGAAAGGCTCGAAAGGTAACAGGTTTATTTGTATACATAAATGTTAGACATGCGTGCTTAAGGCGAAAGCTTAAAAGCAAGATGTTCCTGACATTCGATCCCGTGTTTCTCAGGGAAGAGAGGAACCAGACGCAGGTGCTGCGGCAGCAGCAGGACGAGGCGTACCTGGCCTCTCTGCGCGCCGATCAGGAGAAGGAACGCAAAAAAAAGGAGGAGCAGGAGCAAAGACGGCAGGAGGAAGAGGCGGCACGGCAGACCCGCCTAGCCGAGGAGAGGAGGCAGAGGGTGATCAACAAAATCTACACATCTGTTCATGAGGCACTTCTCATTTCTAAAAATGTGCCTCCTCGTTTCCTTTCGCAAAAATATGCAAGGAAAGGAAATGAGAACAAACGTATTTATCAAATGAGATGTCCTAACTCACTGCCGTGTCACTTTCAAGTGACTTATTGATGACATTAATTAAATTAAAATGAGGAGTAATTTTGTATTTGTGGTTTTTAGTAATTTTTCTCACTGTCAACTTATGCCACATTTCAAAATTAAAAAAGCCTGCGACGTAAGAATTGGTACTTCCTTCGACTTATGATCAAGGAGACTGCAGTTAGAGTTTTGGGATGCACTCAGTTTTACAATGTTATGCAATGTTATGTCTAAGATTCTAGCTAAAAAAAAAAAAAAAAACAAACCCTGTGGTGTGCCTGTTCTGATTAACTGTAAAGACAGTGCAGTGGGTTTTTCCAGCACATTTTCTAATTGGGGTTGTTCTGAGAAACTCTTCCCTTTTCAACTGAGACTGTTTTCTCTAAACAACGCTCTGGGACTAAATTGATGGTGTACACAATATCGAACATCTCCCAAGCACACTTACCTGCCTACAGGTTACTAACTCAGTGGATCAGACCAGATCTACTGCACTAGCTGGGTAGTAGTGGTGATGTCACGTACACAGTACAGTGTATTCTGACTGGTCACGCAGTTTTACAATAAACCATTACTTACTTAGCAATCCCTTACTAATCACGACAAGTGGATGTGGTTGTGTGCGTAACAGTGCAGCAATAGTGAAGTCTTTGTGTGTTTCTGTCCGTGTTCACAGACACTCGCTGAAGAAAAAGAGCGCAAGTCCGAGTGTCTTCCCCCCGAGCCCCCACAGGACGACCCAGACTGCCTGGAAATCATGTTCAAGCTGCCCAATGACACGCGCGTAAAGCGACGCTTCCTCTTTTCCCAGTCTCTGACGGTAAGCCACACACACATCCAACCTCATGCTTACATTATAGGGGCTGAAGGTGGCACAAATAATTTTTTTTTCCCCCTACACACATACTGAACATGTGAATGCAATGGAACAAGTGTAATCAGAAAAAAAAAGTGCGGTAATCCACGCAAGTTATATGATTGGAGGTCAGTCGGGTCGTGGTTTTCATTAGTGTTAATTTGCACTCTGACAGACACTCAGGAACATGAGTAGAGTAGAGACGTTTATTGAATTTACAGTAGTTTCATGAAACCAAATTTGTGTAAGTGCTCCTACAAACAATTTACGAATAAATCCATTCATATCCAGGTTGATAAATGAGGCCAGTCGAGTTTTATTTTCCAAGTTATGAGTAAACAGTGCTGTTTAGTAGCTGAGGTAAAAGCTAAAAAGGCACCATGACAGCAGAAAATAAAACACTTGGTGTAGGGAACCACCATTCCTGCTTTCCTTTGCCTCTGTCTCAACCCATGTGAAGAATGTCATTAGAAGGGATGGGCAGTATTGGCACTTTTAGAGCTCTGGATATCTCCATTGCTATATGTAGCTGATTGGACTGTAAAATCTTTTTTTTTTTTTTTTTTTTTTTCTTTTTACTTCATTGTTCTTTCGTCCCTTTGAGCTTTTCGTAATACAGCTATACACTTTGTTAGCAGAATCTCAGGAAAGTTTAAATACCCGGATGCACATTGTGTATTGTGAAAATGATGTATATATGGAATGTGGAAAGTATTTAAGTGTTCCTTTTTTTTCCCCCCTTTCTCCACACTTTTAGATAATCCACGACTTCCTGTTTTCCTTGAAAGAGACGCCAGAGAAATTCCAGATCGTGACTAGCTTCCCGCGCCGTGTGCTGCCGTGTTTGCCTACAGAGGAGCAGCCGAACCCTCCGACGCTAAAGGAGGCCGGCCTGAGCCGCTCCGAGGTGCTCTTCGTGCAGGACCTCACAGACGATTGACATTCAGCCCGACAACCCCGCTTCCTCACACACACGATTGCACTCGGCCCTTTTCTGTTCGGCTCTGTGAAACGGCCGCTGTGTGCAAGGGATCGCTGAATCTCCCTTTGATTAAATTAAGGATCTGCCCCATCCTCCTGACAGGTAACGTTTTATGTAAGTGGAAGGTGAACAGGCTTGTAAATACGACCTAGATATTTAAAGACAAGCGTGAATATAGCCCAACTGGTTTTTTTTTTGTTTGTTTGTTTTGTTTTTTTTTAAGCAAATCAAAGTTGACCAGCTAACATACAATGACCATACATTAAATTCACCTGGAGGGGCGGAGCCACAGCTTTTCTCTGTGGCTGTGTATGTTATAGTAGTAAAGTCTGCCCATAGTGTGCCTGTGGTCATTCATAAACGCCTCCCGTCTTTCATCTGAACGGGCTGCTCATGTAAAGATGTAATTTTCCTATTCTAAATTAAACATTTTAAAACCGTTGTTGTTGTTTGCCTCTGATAACATTCTGGTGCAGACACCGCTAACCTTTAAGCCATGCTGATTTTAATATTTTTTGTAGGGGATGAAGAGAATAAAAAAAAATTTATGCCAAGTTATGAGTTACAATATTTATTTAAAAGCATACGCAGGCATCGTTATTGTGAGAACAAAATGCTGTGTTGGTATTTTTAACTTTATTCGTTTAAATGCTGCAGTGAGGAAAGGTCCAATGAGAAATGATAAACGAGGCGAATGTTGCTGTATCTATTTTGAGCTTAATTTTAAAGTCATGATGAGGAAAGAAGCTGCGTTGTAAGAGCAGACAGAACGGTAATCACAGCCAGATGTGAGCTCTCGCTTCATTTCTCCTAGTCAGCTCGCTGTTGTATAATGCTGGGGTTTTTCTGTCATTCAAAAATCAAGCCTGGTGGCTTTCTACTGCAGTTTTATTAGCATTTCTGATGAAGTTCGTGGCTCACGTGAACACAACAAGAACCTTGGATCGTGTGTGTGTAAGAAAGCTTCAGACAGATACTGTAATGGTAAACAGCTGTATTGTGCAAGGTCTGTTAAAGCAGGGATTACTTAGTCTGCGTAGTATTGGTATACATCATACATTTATTAGTGAACAACCCTCTCAAATCAGCCACAACAATTAAAAAAAATATGATTGCACTACTCGGTAAAGCAGAACTAGCAACTTTCATTTAAAAAAAGTACAAATCTTAAAAATTTCAATCAGTATACAGACGTGTATATAATAATACACTATACCTAGTTATATGTTAAATGCTACAAACAATATGATTCAAATGGAATGAAAATTATAGCATTAAGAACCATTTCCTATATATAATATATATTAGCTTTTTTAATTTTTTGCTGTTTTTTTTTTTTTCTTCCAAATACAAACATGGCAAAAATGAGGTAACTGTAAATGTGCAAGTACCAAAGCAAAAAACAAACAACAACAAAAAACACCTTCCTAACACAGAACAGGTGTGGCCCTGTTGTTGGCCCCGGGGTGGTGTAGATGTGGGTGTGGTGGGGCTCCGGAGTGGACGCGGCGCCCCCTACAGCCCAGGGCGAGTATTAGAACAGTAAACAATCAACGAGCCCACAGCAAGAAAAGAAAAAAAAAAATTATTGGTAAACAATCAGTGGCATCTACGGCGCAATCAACAAATCACAAGTCCTAAAGAATCGGAGCTGCTTATTGGAACACAACTGCACCACACAAGCTGTGAGATTATTTATTAATCAGATCACAGAAAGACTACAAGATTCTATGTATTTGTATTTTTTTTTTTTTTTTTCAGTACAGGTTAACACTGAGGTTCAAGGAATCAGATTATTGTGAAAATTTGCTTATAAATCTAAATAAGAGTACAGTATAAACAGCTGTCAGGTCCCCCTCACTCCATCCCTCCCTTTTCCACTTACCCACCCAACCCACCCAACAAAAAAAATTTAGTATAATTAAACCATAATAATTTTTTTTTTTTTTTTTTTTTTTTTTTTTTTTTTTTTTTTTTTTTTTTTTTTTTGCATTTATTTTTTTAATTTTTTTAAACCGTAACATTTACAGATAGTGCTTCTTTAAGGTAAAAGACCCTATGGCAGGTACATATTAAGTTTTGGTGAGAGCAAGACGAACGCTTTTAAGTCCCCTTTAATACACGCTTTTAAATTTAAGGCAGATGCACTTGATGTGATCGCGCGGGCAGTAAAATACGACGCAGCGACGACGCGCGCGCTATGAAGGCGGCGTCACGCGCTTAACAGTAACCTTTAGCAGTTAAGAGATTCTCAGTCGAAACCCCCAGTTGAACGTTGCTAACTGACCGTTGTAGGGGCACTACTAGCACGGCATGCTATAAAGAGTACGTGAAAGTCAGTCATAGCACACACTATTGCATTCCCGTAATGTGAATGGAGCGACAGACATCTAGCACCGTTTCACTATATGGCTTTCAGTGATCGAGTTTTTCCAGGCAAGTCAGTTTCAGTCGCTGAGGCAACAGCAGAAGCACGAATGTGATCGAGAGCCAAAAAAACAAAAAAACAAAAATGGCCTTCTACACCAAGCCAAGCGTGCTAATTATGATCAGCTTTAGCATTTCTTAAAAGTCTCGCTCGGTTCTGTGCAGTACGACACATGGCAGTTTTCAGCTGAGCCGGAAATCCCCGGAACCCGAAGCCAACTAGAACTTAGAAACTAGAAAAAAAAAAAATATATATTAAACAAGAAGGTTAAAACCAGCCGGGATCTGGTTAAGACACGCATGCATACTGTGCACGATTAAATAGTCGCCCACACATGTCTAGATATTTCACTGAAATTAAAAATACAGGTTCCTTTTTGTTTTATTTTTTTTTTATTTTATTTTCCCCACCCCATGCAAAACACTGTTAATATTTGGAAGTGGTTTAGGTAGGATAATGCGCTCGACCGTTTTTTGTTTTGTTTTGTTGTTTTTTTTTTGTTTTGTTTTTTTAAATGACTTTTATTATTGTTAATTCTTTTTTTCCTGCAACAGGATCACGAGTTCTAAGTACGAAAACATGGACACGTCTGAGTAACACTCGGATGATTGGTTGCTGTGACACGTTGCCTATTCTCACGTTTTTCTGCTTCTTTTTTTTTTCTCTTTTCTTTCTTTGCATGCCGGTCTTTAACTGGTGTAGTAATAAATACCGTTAAAAAGGATTACACGGAAAATATGCACGGCCTGAGGAAAACTGAGAAATTGTCAAATCCATCCCCTCCGCCTGTTTTCCTTTTATTTTAAGTTAACTGAGAGGCCCTGAGAGTATGTTTTTTTTTTTTGTTTTTTTTCTTTTTCAAAATATATGCCAGTGAACGATATGTATACACATTAATATCAAAAGTGTGGTTTAAATTCATCACAATGGCTTGTTGTGTGTTTTTTTCTTTTTGTTTTTTTTTTTTATAACCTGGTGAGCATCAGTACAGACTCGCATGCTAAAACCACGGCGATGTCCCTTCACCCATAAAGCGAGTCTGATCAGAACTGCTACTCGGTGTACACAAGGAAGCAAGAATATATATATTTATATTTATATAGATCATATATATTTGTGTCCTATAATTAGCGTAGCAAAAAACACCCTATTTCAACATTTCATCCCTGTTTTTTTTTTTTTTTTTTTAAAGAATTTTTTTGTCCTTTTTTTTTTTTTTTTTTTTTTTGGGAGTCTATGCAGAGCGAACCAGGAGCTGAGCAGGTTTTACAGTGCATTTCTAATCACGACCTTTTCTCTCGGAATCGTTGTGGAGTCACTACAGTCAGCTGGCACACACAAGCAGAGTCGACGACGCGCTACGGGGCGTTTCCACATTCTTTTGTCTCAATACAAGACGGCAATTAGATGCTATGCGTACAAATGCTTTTACATCTTTTACATCACTTCACATTGCTACTGTGGCCCCCACACCTCACAAACACGCACAGCACAGCACCAAAGATACACCGTGCTAGTGCTCTGCCCCTCAATCCAGAAGATAAAGCCAATAAATAACACCAGTTTTAAAAACCTAAAACAAGTTAAACTGACTACGGAGTCAATTTTTTTTTTTGTTTGTTTTTTTTTTTTTGTTTGTTTCTTTGTTTACGATTAGTAACAAGTTTGTGCTTGTCAACGTCTTGAAGAAGGCAGAGCTGTATCCTTGGAGAGTGTATTGAATTATTGAATATTTGGCTCACAGATGAGGAAAAGCCTGGTCCTCCAAAAAATAATATATGTAATATATATATATCGAAAAAAAAAAAGAAAAAAGGATTCATTCAGGACAGACACTCATTGCACATATTGCTTTCTGCAAAAGGGACCGCACCTTTTTCCAAAGTCAGTCTTTTTGGACGTCAGGTGGAAGTGAAATTCCCTTCGCCGCCGTCCCGCTGAACCTGCGCGTGAAATGCAGCAAGAAGCTCGTCGAGTCAGAAGTATTGCTAACCTAAGAAAACAACAGTCCGTGAGAAACCATCCAGGAGAGAGCAAACATAGTGAAGGATGGAGGAGAGGAGGGCTTCCCCGAGCAGTACAGCCAGGCTGGGAGGCGGCCAGAGGTCACAGGTCGTGACAAGGTCCTCATCCTTGTGACCTTTCCAGTGCAGCAACAGTGCAAAACTCCACAGCGATGAGGCCCAGGAGCAGACGTACACACACATTCATCCTGTTTAGTTTGCAGTACTTGTTTTGTTTTTTTTTGTCGTTAGCTCAAAAGATTCGGAGCCACTGCCGTTCACACTCACATTAGCGAAGCTGGGATAGAGCTATTGAAAATCATCAATACATTATTGCAAAACATACATTATTAACAAGTCACTTCAGCCCATCACCTATACAAACATGCAGCTAATGATCAGGCGATTCTTTTCTGTTTTTTTTTTTTTTTAAAGACAGTGGAATGGACAAACCTCGGTTGCCTTTTTTTCCTCCTCCCCCGATTGAGCAACGTCCTCGAACCTCCTCCCCGGCTTCCCTTCACACCGCTATAGCACAGCTTGGATTATTTGTAAGCGAACAGCGAGAACACATTCAACTGTGTAAACAGATGCCAACACCACACACGTTAATCTTTGGAATCGGCAAAAAAAATAAAGGCGGGGGAATGAAAACTCGAAACGGGGTTTGTGGGAGTTTGCCAGGCTCAGAGGAGGCAGTAGCTTGCGTGAGAAGCACAGCGGAGGTCTAACACAATCCGTACAAATTCCAAGATTGCTTATTGGTCGAATGTTTGGGGTGAGGGTGAGGGGGGGAGCGATTGGAGTGTGTAGGAGATGCTTCTACGTTTTGCTGGAGGGCACAGGGTTGGGTGGTGCGCACATGTATTATGTGAGTGTGTGTGTGCCCGCTCCCACCACACACTCCAAGGTTTGTGCTGTTATCCAGTGAAGGACGAGGGCCCGGACTCACTCCACGTCACGGTGAACTTCGGAAGCATCCGCGCGGCAGATCGGACACGTGCGGTTAGTCTGTGGGACAACGAGAATGGAATCAGACATTTGCGC
>CM075015.1:20503924-20524326 GCA_037576675.1 Pangasius sanitwongsei | reverse complement strand
TCGGAAGCATCCGCGCGGCAGATCGGACACGTGCGGTTAGTCTGTGGGACAACGAGAATGGAATCAGACATTTGCGCGCACACACACACACCACCAGTGAGCACTTTGTTAATATAGACTTTCTAAGACACTTCCAGAAAAACTGAGTTCACTGCTGCTTTCATTTAATGTTTATAAAAGTAAATTAATACTGAAAAAGAGGAAAATTTCTACATTCCATTGTAAAATTTTTAAATTTAAGATTCAATACAAAATCAACTGATTGGAAGCAGCTTGTAATTATAACAAAAAAAAAAAAAAAAAGATCTTGATATCTGTGATATCTCAGAAAAGTGCATTGTGACAGAATTCATAACGATCTCGATATTTTATATCATTTTATATAGGGCCCAGCCCTAACCAGTGTGCACCTACGATCATCAGCCTGACGACGTGTTGAAGAGTCTCGTACAGAGGTGCGAAGGTATACGAGCCACTTACCTTCAACCACTTGTCCACACACTTTGCGTGAAACTCGTGATTACAGGGTAATACTCGAAGTAGCTGCCTTGACTCAAAGTCACTAAAGCACACAACACACCTGAAAGGAAAGGTGAAAGATGATATCACTGATGAGTAGGATTTCAAACTTCCTGCACTTCCTGCTATTAAACACGAGCACAGCTCACTTACAGAGTCTGTTCTGACTGGTGTTTTTCCGAGTTGAACCTGTAGGACGGAAGCTGTTCGATGTCGGCTTTCGTCAGTCCTCGAGGTTTGGCCTCACCGAGTCTCTCGGCGAGGTTCAGTAACGCCTGGGGCGGAAAACACAGTGTTGAGCGCACGCTCCTTATCCGCATGATCTCAGGTCCATGTTAGAATTCATGCTAAATCCACCAGCTGATGCAATACAAGCATTTCTATAGTAACATCTTGCACTGGGACTTGTATATCGGACATGCCACATAACTTAAGACATATTTTTAAAAAGTCGTATATTCATTGAGAAGTTTTCTGTAATAAGACTTTTTTTTTTTTTATAAACATTCGTGGAAGGAGTCTCCAGTGTCGGCATTTTGTAACAGGAAAGCCCTCAGGACCAACCTCGTAGTTCTCCATCTCCACGTCGTCCACGTCCAGGTCCAAGCTGATAGCTGGACCCACAGCAGTCGGAGGCACAGGAAGCATCGAGCTGTACGCAGACATGCCATATAACACACATTATCCCTGAAACACCTGGCTTAGAAACTCGCTTTCTGTAGCCGTAATATTCAAGACAGCTGATTTGTTAACAATGTAGTTACCAACCCAGGTCTAAAGGTTCACATTTTGGCTTTTTTAAATGCTAATAACACCCAAAAACCCGATCTCTGATCACCTAACCCCGATATCCTCGGAGCTGGAACGGTTTGATGAAGACAAATCTGAAGCTGCACTAGTATACTATTATAATGAGCACTACGTAGCAAAGCTACGATCACAGGAGGGACTAAATGGTATTACTTCAAGCCCAATACATCGGGAATAAAAAAGGCATCAGCTCATGCACACTAGGGACTGTAGGGACCAAGGAGATTATTTAAAGCCCACTTTGTTGGCCTCATGCCCTCCACACAGGGAGCGAAAGGAATTAGATCTTGCCTCTTTCTGTAGAAACATCAATTTATGCTTGCTAGGTAGGCATAAAGTGTTACATGTCGACTATAACTTAACTTAAAGGCATTGGATTATGCGTAAGGAAGTAAAGCACTTCAAAGCAAAGTCCATCAGACAGAATGTATGTGGAGTAGACTCTTACAGGAAGTAAGGGAGGAAGCCAGGGTAGTAGGGCGGAGGAGGGGGTGGAGGAGGCAGCGGCTGCTGTAAGCGATACCTCTGGCCACTCCCACGCCTGGGTAGCATGTGTGGATACGGCTGCAGAAACACACACAATACACACGTGAGCACATGATGCAACAGTCAAGTCTATGATATAACAGTCAGTCACATGGCAGGACTGAGCACAGTGGCAGTAATGCTACTGACTCTCAAAGGGTTCGTCTGAGCCTAGACCAGGACCCATATATACCTAGCCTCTCAGAATTATTCCTAAAAATAATGTCAAGTGTTCTCACAGCCAGCCACTTTAAAAGGAACCTACTGTAGCCCATCCTCCTCAAGTTATGACGCCTTGTGCGTTCTGAGATGCTCACCGCGGTTGTAAAGCATGGTTATTTGAGTTACCGTAGTCTCCCTGTCAACTCGAACTCATTAAAAAGATAAGCAGTTTCTGAAATATTCAAACAAACCAGCCCCTCTGGCACTAACATCCATGCCACGGTTAGTCATCGAGATCACAGTTTTCCCCATTCTGATGTCTGATGTGACGCTCTTAACTAAATGCTGCACATGTAAAAGCACCTTAAGAGGTTTGTACATGTAACTGCTGGAACTCTTATCTGTGAGTAAGAGTTAGTAAGAATGACTGTAGGGGGAGAGAGGCTGGATAATAGTCTGAAATAGCAGCATTGGCATACTAATCTGAAGCAATTAATAAGTATAGGCCATGCTCTAAGCACAATCTGGACTGGAGCAGTTTGGAGTTACATTCCTGAAACTGCACATATGTGGTTCTGAGAATTTCCTGGACCGTTTTCCCTCACCACCGCAAAGGGCAGCTCCTGGTGTAGGGGTTCCTGGGGCAGGTGGTACTGCAGGGGCACGGAGGGGGGCATGGCTGCTGGTGGGTGATGAGCCGCAGGGTACGAGAAAGTTCCCAAATGGTGCTGCTCTCCTCTCAGGTCCACCTCGTTCTCCACCCTTTGCAGAGGCTGAGGAAGACATGCAAAGGACACCCACTTCAAATGTGCTTCACAATAAACAAACAGACACAGGAACAGGGATATGAATAACAACTAGAGCCACCAGCTTTTACCCCAAAGAGTGCACTATAGTGAACAGGGAATGAATTCAGACACGGCAAGAGACTTGCCCCAGTGAGCGGCTCACCATGCGCGGGTGCTGGGGCTGCAGGGGGATGAAGTGGCTGAGTGGCGCCAGCGCCGGGGGCTGATGCGGTGCCACTGGAGGACTTGGGTGCAGGAGGAAATGCTCGCTGGAGATCAGAGGCGGAAAGGCCTGGTACGACACAGGTAAGTGGTGCATGGTGCACGCCTGGATTAGCTGCAGAAACAAATAAACACTAAGATCAGTTCGCTATTGAAAGTGACACTTAAGTACACTTTCCCCATGTTAGGTGATGCTTCTGTAGTGGTGTAAAGACAAAACAGGGGCTTTAAGTAGGGGCAACTACAGGATCTGGAAATAAAATCTGCCTTAAAGTAGTCACTAAGTCACTAAGCAACAACTCATGTAGTGTCTCACAGGTTTGAGTACAAATTAAAAGCATTGCACTAGACGACGTCTGATAGGACAGAGAGGACGAGACCTTTGCGGCTTGCCAGTCCCAATAAAGGAGGCATGGCCACCTTTGTCTCTGCCTGTCTAAGTAAAGCTGATGTAGCCTGTGTGCCTGAAGTAATGCTTGGTGGAGAACCAAAAGTCCAGGGGTGGAGCTGGACCTGATCCAACTTTCCCTATAAACCTAAACCTAATCCACAGGATGCTGTACAACACAACATACCCAGCCTAAAACACACCGAGTTCCCTCCACCCCCTGGGACTTTGCGTTTGACCCTCTTGGGGTGGAAGGAGCTGGATTAGGTTCGACTCCACCCCCTTGACATTTGGTTCTGTGGCACACAGTCAAGCCCAATAAAGGAGGCGTGGCCTCTGTGTCTACAAGTCCCTTTAAAGAACTTGCACTTGAATCACACTGAAGCATCTCTAAATCACTGTACTGAATTGTTGGCTGCATCTTTTATACCTCGAATAATTGACTATGTATCAAGATGCAGATTGTGATGTCTCGAAAGAATCACCTGCTGGCCAGGAACATAGCTTAATAATTTAAAAATCTGCACGTTCACTGAAATATAGCTGCTCTGCTTGATATTTTAAAAGCTACAGCTGTTACAGACATACTGCAGAATTAGCCATTTTTCTGAAATACCCTGACCCATTTCAACCCACATAATGCATTCAACACAATACGAGGGTGGGAGCTGCCATGTCGACAAAACAGATGCAATGAATTAAGCAGATGACTCGATATATTCTCAGATGAAAGGGATAAATAATGCACAGTGGCTGTAATGATGCTCTGATCTAAATGCATTAAAGGAACTGTTTGACCAAAACAAGTGTTGGCTAGCAGCTAGCTACGTTAATATTTTTTTTTCTCCCCCTTTGGTTAAACAGTTCTTTTAAGCTGGCGTTAAGCTGGAGCGGAGTGGGATGTGCGCTCTACACAGACGGCACTGACGCTTCCGGCTCTTCCTTTTTCAAACTCACAGGAGGAGGAAGGCAGCAGAGCAGAGAGAGCTGTCCGCTGAACATTACCGAGCATGCTGGGAGCTGCTGCGCGTTGCACGCTGGGATCGGCTGCCCCGTGTGCATGGGAAAGCCGTGGGTCGTCACCGTGGTAACTGTGTAAGATATCGGAACAGATCCTTGGTGCATCTTTGGGAGGGAAGACAAGAACCTTAGTTAGAATTAAAATATAAATAAATAAATAAATTTAAAAAAATTTTTTTTTAAAAACATCACTTAAGGGCTCTGGAGTGGAGGCCAAATTATTAATCCACTGCATGAGTAAAAAATAACAATACAGTGTGAAACAAAGGCAATATACAAAACTGCAAGTTCACAATTCTGAGTGCCGTGGACAGCAGTAAACACACAGATCGGTATAAACAAACACTAAACGAGAGCAAATGCTCTGTGAACTGGTGAAATTTAATAGTCTCCTTCGGTTTGTTCTGCGGGTATGCAAACTTTTTCAGTGGTAGTTATAATACGGCTAGCTTGGCAATGACAAAATTGTAGGATCAAGCAATCGGATCATGGAATCGTACCACAGTGTCTGGTGGAGAAGTGCTACAAGATACCAAAGGTATTCTCATGAAGAGTGTGACAATTTATCACAATATCACCATCATATTGTCTTATCGAAGCTCAATATTTAGCACACTTTTATAACTCGGTACACATTAAATAGCCAGAAGAGCAGCAGAAGAATCAGGATAAACCAGGTGGCCAACCTGCTGTACTCAATGTTTACAGCAGTAAACGTTGAAACGGCAGCTGTAATGATCGCCTTTACAAATGTTGAGCCTACTTGTTCATGAAGGTCCACCATGATGGAGGTCTGCTGCGGCGGGTGTGTGGATGGATGGAGCATGCGGGGCGGCGCGCCGGCTTGGCTGTACTGCCGCGCCTCCTCTACAGGAACGGCCTGGTGCTGCTGCTGCTGCTGAGGGAATGCGGCGTGGGGAAAATTCTCATCCTGACGCGGGGAAGCGTGCACGGCTGCTCTGTCTCGCTGCCCCCACTGCCAGCGTGCTGGAGGACTACAGAAACAAACCGCATGTTTCCACAGTGCTATCTACTTTAAACGTCTGCAAATATTTGCATGAGGTGGACAAACATAAGACGCAAGGACGCAATTTACTATGCAGACAAAAGCAGGTCGGGTTGATGAGCCGATCGTTCTTTGACTAGAATATGGTCACGGTTCTGCACAATTTGGCATTCTCACACCGACAAACTTCGGATAACAAGATAGATGTGGTGTGGAAGCAGGACATAAGCTAAACTGTGCAACACTTAGAGCTGTCATGATGAATTTCGGTAGTTACATTTAAAGAAGTATATATTCAAAAGTAAGAAAACATTCAGATATTGAAGAGCTCATGTTCCACTTTTTCTCTTTTGAAAGTTTTCGTACATTTTGTAAATATTTTTCTAAAAAAATGAATGATGTATGTACATATGTAACGAGTTAACAATTTCTAACAGCCTCTTACTGGATCACGTCTTTTGGGGCTGTGTCTCAAATGGCAGTTTTTTCAGGCATGTAGTGAACCACGTAGGTTCTACAATACCATCACCTACCCTATACAATGTGCATATATAGTAAACAGGAAGCTTTTGGGGTCTTGAATCCTGCTTAAGAAAAGAAACATGAGGCTAAAGATATTTAGCCCTGTAGAGAAATCGGTAAAACCAGCTGCTAACCTCTGAAAGAAATATTTGCCTTTAATTATGTGCTTTTAATCATTTGTCTCTAACTCTAGGATCATTTGCTAGTTTTACGTTCATCTATATTAAATGCTGAATATGCCGTATTTGTCATTCTTGGTATGTTCTCAGAACACACCAAGGTCAGAGGTGACATATGGTCTGGCTAGGCCTGCTTCTCTCTTATCTCTCCCCTCTTCCCCATCTTCAGAGTGAGCCTCTAAAACCTCTCTCAA
Organism: Pangasius sanitwongsei; assembly: GCA_037576675.1. Lineage (NCBI taxonomy): Eukaryota > Metazoa > Chordata > Actinopteri > Siluriformes > Pangasiidae > Pangasius > Pangasius sanitwongsei. Next base: position 20,517,991 of record CM075015.1, on the reverse strand, counting down.
GTTATGCTTCTGTTGGTAAAAAGCTGATCTGAAGATTTTTCAAGCACACGACAAACATCAGAGCCTGAAGATCAACACCAGACTCTTGGTTCCTGACCCACTGTTGTCGAATATCTAACAAGTTGGTGCCGTGACCCGGAGGGCTCACCAACAGCTCTCTGGTGACTTACGCCATTATTTACGGACTAAGAGAACACAATACAAGCTAATAATGTGGTACATGCTCATGATTTAATATATGCGTTAAATACCTTTTACGTAAGCGAACCATGAACACACTTGGTAAAAGAATGAGAGTTGTAGCAGCACAGTCCCACCTTCTCCTGAGGTGCACGGGCGCGTTGCAGGGACCCCCGATGAAGCTCCTCTGGTTTAAGGAGGCTGTTGGCGGCCGCCTATTCACAGCTATTTCCCATGGTCGCATTGGGGATGTTGTGAAGAACGAGTCGCAGCCACGGGCGGGGGAGCACTGGTGCTCGAGGCACTCTGGTCCGGCAGCCTCAAATTCGTTTCAGCTCTGTCACAGACACACAAACTGTAAGGGTTTGGCTGAAACATACAACAGTCTCCACACACAGAATGGTGTGGAGAAACAACAACAACAACAACAACAACAACAACAACAACAAAACACCCAGTGAGCGGCAGTTTTTGCAATCTTCAACTGTCCAGTTTCTGTTCATGCTGTAGCCTGGTCCTGGCTGACAAGAGCGGAACCCGGTGTGGTCTTCTGCTGTTGAAGCTGATCTGCCTTGCGGGTTGGCATGTGGTGTGTTCTGAGATGCTTTTCTGCTCGCGTCAGCTGTAAAGAGTTACTGTAACTTTCCTGTCAGTCTCGAGCCAGTCTGGTCATTCTCCTCTGACCTCCCTCGTCAACGAGGCGTTTCCTCACGCAGAACTGCTGCTCACTGGATATTTTTTTGGTTTTCTCTCCAGCCAGTGTCAGCGCTTTTGTAAAACTGTAACTAAGCGTTTCTCTTTTTTTGTCTTGTTAATTTTAAAAGAGAGGGGAAAAAAAGTGAGGCTAGGGAGCGAACAGCTGTTTGTTGCTGCCATAATGTTGGGGATAACTGCAACTTGTTTCGCAGACGTTCCACAACACGAAATCTAACTACAAACGGATAAAAAATACACGGTGTTCTTCAATGCCCCTAAATGTTTTATTCCTTAATGAAGTCATGTGACCAGTCTATAACCATTCAACCATAACTGAAGCATCTTTGATCATGCTCGGTTATTTAACACTGATCAAAGTTAAATGATTAGCGTCACTGGTCCAGCTGGATAAGCTTCACAGACCATGCTATAAACAGTGGGTGAAGATGACATAATATCTGTAATCACTATTAACTACAAACAGAGTGGATATTCAGATCAATGCCACTCCCAATACCGACTGGACTTCTTATTCAATGGTGTATTTTTACGCTGTGAACACGTCGTTTCTGCTCCTTTTGCTTGTGAGCAGAGCATATAGACAGTTACATATCACTACAATTTTTTTTTTTGTATAACTTGACAACAGAAACTTGTCATTTGGTGACTGTGAGGATGTCAGTATCAGATCAGTATTAGGAGAAAAAAAAAAAGTTACAAAACAATAAATCCACGCAGCACAACTGGCCCCAATACAACATGATATATACAACACAGCGTACTGTGCCTGATACTTCAGTAGTGTATTTTCAGTATATTATATTTGAAACATAAAACAAATCTGTGCTGTCATCGTAAGTGGAAATATTTTAAACTTAATCTCAAAGTTGAAGAGCTGAATGCATTTTGAAGTAAAGCAGATCATCCGTAACATGGCATGGGTTCTCTATTAGTCATTAACAATTTAATTTGTATTCTATAGTGTAATAAAATTGCCTAGAAAAATTATTTAAACTATTAATAGTTTACTTCCTGTTTTAAAACACTGCACATTAAATTATATATATATATATATATATATATATATATATATATATATATATATATATATATATCAAACATTGCATATTCAATTATATGTATGTCACTGGTACAATATATAATGAACGAAAAGGACATTACTGCTAGTGTAATATTTTAATAATAGCATGAGCATGAGGTCACTTGCAATGTTACACCAAGAAAATTCTCAAATAAAAATTCATTGTTTTAATAATGAACGCTGGTTTATGCACAATTAAAAGCAGAGATGTTATTGTTTTGCAAAGGAAGGAGTCTCCAGTGTCAGTACCTTGTAACAGTCAGCTGTAAAGCTGTAATGACTGTGTGGTATCTTGTTTTTAGAGGCTGGTGAAGGAACGACGTTCCCCGCCTCGTATACATTCCATAACGATAAATGTATCTATAAATGGCCAAAAAGTGTTACAGTTAAGAATGAAAAATAATCGGGACGTCCTGTTGTTGGAAAATAATCAACTTCGGGGGGTCACATCACACTAACCCGTCACACATGGATTATTTTCCTGTATCACTACACCCCCGAGTGATTTTTCTCCCCCTTTGATATTCTAACAAAACTTCATCTCATTTCCATATTCTCATGAATATGCAAATTGTGCAAGACTTATGACGTCATGGCTCGACTTTCCCAGCGCCTTACTTGCTTTTACTTCAGAAATTTGACATACTATAGTAACACTGTACTCTGTAATCTGTTATTAGTGCAGTATATATAAGGAACAAAATGATTTTATTTCTAATGACTAGGCATGAGTGTCTTTTTGTTGTAATATCACGTGCACAGTGTCACTACCAGTGAAAAACAAATCTCATGTTGCGTCAAAAATGCATTAAAAATGCCGTAACAGCCAAAATGTTCTTCCATGAAGGATTTAATAAAGAGGAAGAGTTTGTGCAGGATTAAAAATCAGAGCTGATGAGATGGGATGAAGTGAAGGGAAGCAGCGCCATGTGCTCAGAGACAAAGCAAAACAACAAAGAGGAGACATGAGCCTCACACAATCTCACACACACACACAACTCCTACACACAAATACCACCTGGTGCACGACTTTCCCTCTCGTAAACGAGTGCAAATCGTCTAAGCGTGCACTCTGTGCTTATAACATGTGTATAACAGCAGGGGAATGGAGCAGTGTGTGGATGTAAACAGCTAGCACAAAGGGCACATGTGGCTGACTTTGTTGTTAGCTACTGATTAGCATCAGGAGCTAGCTTGCTTGGCTAAAATGCAGCCCAAATGCCAGGAAATAAAGTCACACACAAGAGCGACATTTTTAAAATGACGTCAGGGTGCATTTTTCAGGCGTGCAGCCGACATTACAGGAACCAGCTGTTATTGTTGTTGTTGTTGCTGATGATGCAAACGAGCTGAACCCGAACAGGAAACGCACAGCTAGCTTAGCTCGTCTTAGCTGCCTGCAAAAGCGGATAAATTTTGCTAACCTTAAAAAAAAAAAAACTCGTTTAAAATGATTTAATGAACATTTCTCGTCTTTGCAGGTCAGGAAGTCTTCACACAAACAAACACACACACACACACAGAGTGCGAACATTTTTTGCTCCAAAAGAAACCAAATGCTAATGCTTAGAAGCGGAGAAGCTAGCTGTTTAGCGTAGCTTACTTGTTTTCTGGCGGGTCCGACACCTCCAGACACGTCCTACTTCTTAAACCAGGCTTAATTTTTCTGTAAGGAATCCGTTATTTGTAGTTTTCTTTAAATTATAATAACTGTTAACTTGTATGCATGCTCGACTTTAGGAGTCTTCTTCTTCTTCTTCTTCTTCTTCTCTGCTTTGTATCCTTCACTCCGTCCCGCTTGAGCTTGTTGATAGGAGCCGCTGTGTTTTCATGGCCAGCAAAACAGCAATAAACTCCACTCATAAGCGCTTTTTTATTGCTATTTAGACTATTTATTTTTTAACACTCAACATCCAAAACTAAAAAAAAAAACGGTTTTAACGGTGAAATTGTTCAACTGCGTTTATTTCACAAGCATTCCACTGCGCGTGTTGTCATTGTGTCGGGGTGCTTACGTCCCAGTTGTGATGACGTCACCCCGACATAGCCCCGCCCCCCCGCATCATCCAAAAACACTAGCAGAAGGTCAGCCAGATCCAAAGCTGTATTTTTAAATGTGAGCTAAATTTCATCTCAAGACAAATCGTTTGTACTGGTTTGGGTTATTAAAAAAATAATAAAAAGCAAAAAGCAATGTGTTTGTTTCTCAGAGCAGCAAATCAAGGCAGTTGGTCTTCCTGAAAAATCTAACACCAGTCTCCTGGTTCTTGAGCTGCTGTTGCCAAATTTTGAACAACTTGGTGCCGTGACCCGGATGTCTCACAAACACGTCTCTTGTAAGTTACGCCAATATTTGACGAACCAAGAGAAATGTTGGTCTGACACGTCCAGACACTTCCTATCCTTAAATGTTGTTGTTGTTCCCCTTTCGGCTGCTCATGTTAGCAGTCGCCATGGCAGCTCACTGGTTCGCGTATTTGATTTGGCACAGTTTTTACACCGGAAGCCCTTCCTGACGCAACCCTCCCCAGTTTTATCCAGGCTCTGAGAGCGCACCTTTGCAAGCAACACCAGTGGCTAGGGCTGGTTCCCTGGCTGGGAAACGAACCCTGGCCTCAGCGGTGAGAATGCTGTGGCCTAACCTCTAGTCCTCCAGGGACCCACACTGCTTATGCTTAAATAATATATAATAATATCCTAAAACAAATCATTTGCAGTGATTTATGATATTTTGGGTTATTAAAAAAAAAAAGCAAAAGCAGTGCTTTAGCGGCAAATCAAGGCAGTTGGTCTTGCTGAAAAATCTAACACCTGTCTCCTGGTTCTTGAGTCGTTGCCAAATTTCTAACAACCTGGTGCCGTGACCCGGATGGCTCACGAACACCTTATGATGTTATGATATTTTGGGTTAAAAAAAAAAAGGAAAAGCAGTGTGTTTTGCCTCATAGTGGCAAATCAAGGCAGTCGGTCTTGCTGAAAAAAAATCTAAACAAAAACATAATGTTCTCCCTTAAGCCCTGTTTGGATTGGATTAGTGTGGTAATGTAGTTATTGTACTCGGAAAAGTCGTGGCAAAGTGCAATGGAATAGTTATTCAGCTTGGAATTCCAAGTCCAGAAGTCAGGTGGCATCTATCTTGCCCAAGTTCTCCGACATAAACAAATGACATCACAACTATATGGCGGCACCCACACAGTCAGCAGTAAACAGAATTCCCCTTTGCATTAATTTCTACTCGATAACACTTGATATGTAGCTTTTCTCCTGTGAGAAAGGTGTTTTAACAGCTTTGTAAGTTTAAATGATCTTCAATTCAGAGACTAGGCATACAAATATGAACTTGCTCTGGGAATCCTTGTATTTTCCGAGCCAAAACACTGGGATGCTTTTAGGTCGGAACTTCGGAAAATCGACTTGGAACTTGCAGAATCTTGCGTAAAATGGATTGCAGCATTTTTAACATGAGGTGTATCAAGTATGCATGAAATTTTTGTTTGACTACTATGTGTACATGGTCTTTGGTGATCGCTTCTTGTGCAAGTCGGTCATAATTACTACAAACTTCCTTCAACACCATTACTCAACAGACATATATCCGGAAATCTTATCCCATCCAAATAGTACGTTATTTTAACAATCTTCCTTAACCTGAGCAAGTTGTGGGTTGATATTAGATTTGCATATATTGGCAAACTTCATCAAAAGATTGGAGACACTTGTAGCATGATCTTGGTCAACTTCTCCATGCAGAACATTTAAAACTCCTTTATATTCTTAGGTTTGTGCATGTGGACTTCCTCCTTCAACTCAGACCACGTTTTCAACAGGATCTGTGCTCCTGATTTTGTATTCCTGTCTTGATATGTATGTATGTATGTTTGAGCTCTAGCTGAAAGATCAGTCTACGGTAAAGTCTTATCCTCCTGACAGAGGCAACAAGGTTTTGAGTCTAAATATACTGACAGAATTCATGAAAATAATCTCACAAGAGCCCCAGCAAGGAGAGCTCCAAAGAATCGATGATCCTTCACCATATCATTGTTAAAAGGTTTGGTTTTGGTCGTTTTTTTTTGTCATACTCACATCTAATAGCTGATTTTAAAAATTGACAACCACAAGAATCACCGAACCTGTGCAATTCTGAATGTGCTCTTGTTTACTTCCATCATCATCATCATCATCATCATCACATACATCATCTATGCTCATGTATCCACGTCTTGGCAAAATCTCTCGTGTTCCAGTCTTTTAAATACACTATATGACAAACTTCGTGGACACCTGACCTGACCCATGTGTGGTTCTTCCCCAAACTGTTGCCACAAAGTTGGAAGCGCACAGTTGTATAGGGTGTTGTATAGTATGCTCTAGCATTACAATTTCTCTTCACTGGAACTAAGAGACGCAAACATGTACCAGCATGACACTGCCTCTGTGCACAAAGCAAGGTCCATGAAGACATGGTTAGCCAAGGTTGGTGTGGAAGAACCTGACCTCAACCCCACTGAACACCTTTGGGATGAACTGGAGCACCGACTGCACCCCAGACCTCCTCACCCACCATCAGTGCCTGATCTCACTAATGCTCTTGTAACTGAATGAACACAAATCCCCACAGCCACGCGCCAAAATCTAGTGGAAAGCCTTCCCAGAAGAATGGTGCTTATGACAACAGCAAAGAAGGACTAACACATATGGGTGTGATGGACAGGTGTCCACAAACATTTGGCCTTATAGTGTATTTTCTTACATCCATAATTGAATAACTGAAAATGTATTTTTTATACACATTACATGACTGGTGCAGGTAATTAACAATCTGTCTTTTTTTTCTTTAAAAAAATAATTGATTGAAGGCAACAATAAAGTTGTAAAAGCTAAAAAAAAAAATTTCCTTCCTTTCCTGGATATCCCAGTGTGTAAGGTTTAAGAGTAAAAGTGCCAATAATTCTCTATCTATTAATTATCATATTATATTAATGGCTATTAATCCTGTTTACTAAATCATAGGTAATGATGCCACCTTGTTTAACTGCAAGTCACAGATGAAAATTTATTGCAGCCTATATTAAGTGTTTTTGGCCTTTGCAATATGATATTCACAAAAGACAGGAGTTATCACTTTGCATTTGATGCGTCGCCTGGTGGATTGAAATTACAGCTCAGCTGAGATTGAGGAAATTTTTCAAGTCCTACGAGGTGAATTTGACTAATCACTCGTCTGTTTTAGCAAATTATAACTGCACAGTGTTCTTGTCCTTATTCAGGCATAAACATTTATTTTTCCCCTAGCCACAACCACTTATTACATTGGTTCATGTGAGGTCTCTCAGGCAGCACTTTTCTATCATACAGATGACACAGCAGTTTTCTTTTCAGCTGTAAGAGCAGGGTGTGTGTCTTCAGCAACACTAACTAATCATTCTCATTTATTAAAGATGTTTATTGCATTAACTGGTATAAACAACACTAATTACCTTGCTGTGACCAGTAGCACATCTGTTTAGTAATTAAGGAGGGATGGGAATTCCGGCTCTTTTCACTGAGTCAGATCAATTGACTCGGCTCACTAATAGGAGTCGACTCTTTTCGGCTTCCAAATGACTCATTGATTGTTTTTTTTGTTTTTTTTTTTAACTAACCTATATTAAGCAGATTAATTTTCATTTATTCTGTCATAATCACCTCTAGTACATCTTTAACAAGCAGCAGTGCAGCGGATCCTCCCCGTCATGCTACTTCGCACACACAGCTGAACTCAAACACACGTCTAACCTTTCACACACCATTCACACACAATTTTCCCATGGAAGCCTTTTGATTAAATTACACTGCAAGAGTAATTGAATATGTCTATAAACATCTACATATACACATCTACAACTAAAATAAAAAAAACCACAACGGCTCAAGTATACGACTCGGATCTCAAAGTTCCACTAAAAGAGTCGACTCAAAGAATCAAGTGATCACTACAACTGCAAAAATCTTACAAGACCTCACATCTGCAGCTTCAGTTAAAACAACCTTATAAGATTTCTCAAAATACCTCAAAACAACATCCATCATCATGTAGTATTAAGCAGCATGGAACTGATGTGACTGTGATAAATCATGAAACATTTGCATGATTTATAATATTTCTCATAGTAGCTTAGTGGTTCGAAGGTGGTGAATTCGAATCCCAGGACAGCAAGACCTTTAAAAAGAGCAAATCCAGTGCCCTATATTCCTCTGGACACTGTGACATAATTCCGTCAGGTCAACCAAAAAAAGATGCTCTCTGAGTACATACTTTCCTACAGAAGCAGAAAAATTATAAGCAAGCAATAACGCCATGAGTCGGCAAAATGTATTTGGAAATATTTACAGTACTTGAAGATTAGACTGTATCAAAGGACGTTAGTGTCATGCTACATTATACCACAGTGCTGTTGAATTCTCAAATCTGATTGGCCATTAATTATTTGTTGTTGGTACAGTGAAGTTTATTTAACATTTATAAAAGGAGTCTCTGGTGTCAGCACTTTATAACAGTAAGTTTTTCCACCACAGGAAAGTCTTCACAAAAGAACTACTTCATATTATCATTTCTTCCATTATTTTGCCATAATAAGCTCTAAAAAAACAAAAGTTGGACTCCAAGTTGCAGAAAACACAATACAATGCAGTTCTAAGAAAATGACGATTGTGGAAGCTGATCTCTTTGAGCAGAAGGGTACGGATGCAGAAGTGAGAGAGCTGGACAGACTAAAAGACTAAAGCGCTGCTGCATCAATCTCTTTAGGCAGAGATGAAGCAAGGGTTAAATCCCACTGACACCACTAGTTAAACAGCATTGTGACCAAAGTGACCAACATGTCGATGAAAGAAGTTTACACTGCAAAAAAAGTCAACTCAAAATTTCATTACAGATTAAATCTTGCAGGCGGTTAAAGATCACATGTCAATTATAAAGATTTACAAGTCATTTGGGGTGGAATTTTGTCGCTGCAAATTTACAAGATATTTTTTTATGGTGACAGTGTCGGAGAAACTTCTCCGACGGATTCTTGACGGATTTACCGCACAATAGTACGTTTTAACAGTTTGTCAATCAAATAAGCCACACCCCAGTTCACGATGATGTCACAGCTAAAAATGATGAACATGGAAGCGACTATTTTTTTTTTTTGTAGCTTGTTATACAAGCTGTAATAACACACACAGTCACACAGATCCAAACAACTATGGGGATTAAGGAACCGGAACAGGAATATTATTTTTGTCTCGACTTAGACATGATCAAAATATTATTAATAATTATTAAGGCATATTACCATTTTAGATCATGCTTTTTTTTTTTTTTTTTACTATTTATGAAATAATTGCACAGTTTGTGTTGCACTTTAACTACATAAAAGTTACAAAATGATGTGCTGGATCAGTGTGAGGACAACAACATGTCATATATATATGATATATATATATATATATATATATATATATCATAATAGAAATGTTTTTAATGCAAACCTTGACCAAAAAAAGGCAAATATTTGACTAAAATGTTGCGAATATTTGTGAGAAATGAGCCTACTCTTCTCATGGGTGAAACAACTCTGATAAATTGAGATGGAAGCAAATATTTGGCCAAAAATAAATGCAAACCATATTACAAATGTAAAAACCTGCCCTCGCGCGGAGTGTTCCGGAAGTGACGTCACCTACTTCGCCCTCCAGAGCCGGCCAAAATCAATGCAATAATAATAATAATAATAATAATAATAATAATAATAATAACAATAACAACAACAACAACAACAATAATAATAATAATAGTAATAATAATAATAAATATTATTATTTTGTAACACTTCAATCCGTCGATTAATTTAATCTGATGTAGGACTGGAAACAGAAACATGGCTTGTTACAAATCTAAAACAGTGAACTATATAGGGCGCATAAGTGGTTAGGACCTGTGTGCTATAAAGTGCACTTATGTAGGGAATGTGGAGCTGTTTGGGATGCGGCCCGAGTTACGTAAACCTTTGCGCCAAATGACCAGCCGGCAAAAAAAAAAAAAAAATAAAATAAAATAATAAAATAAAATAAAATATTTAAAAAATTAAAGAAATGAGCAATGTGAGAAATTTTACTATACTATTTTATTAATTTTATTTTATTTTATTTATTTTATTTATTTTAAGGAAAGCCATACAGAGCATTAGAGCAAAAGAACATCATGTTGTTGTTGGGATATTTGTTTATTTATTTATTTATTTATTTGCACATCTATGACATCTGAAGCCATTTTTTTTCCTTAAGCAATTTAAAGCAAGGCTCAGTTCCAGGCTATAATAATAATCATATAAGCAGAGATTTTGCATTCTCTGCAGAAAAGACCCCAGAGAAGACTATCATCAGAATAAAATGCGCAAATCAGTTGCACTCCATTACTGACATCAGCCTGTTAATCTCTCCTAATTAAAGCATAAGGTCATGTGAGCTGCATGTTTCCATCCAGGAGCAGAACTAGGACGCATCTTCATGCACTTCCAGTCCGGTGTGTAAACACTGGAACAAACCCGAGGAGCTCTCCAAAGGCGCAAAGGCGCAAACACGCGCGCACGCACACACACACACACACACACACCCGAGCGCGCATGCAAACGTCCCAGAACATAGCCTACCTGATGGTTAATCTGCACGGATTTCTCTCACTGGTCCCATCTCTCATCCGCACACACTCTCTCTCTCCCTCTCTCACACACACACACTCTCGGATCCGGTGGTGCCGGGATGATCCGGTTCAGTGAATCGTTTCTCCGGTTCAGTGGATCAACATTCCGCGGGTTTCACCACTGAAAGGTGCATCAGGACAATCCAAATCCAGCCGAGCAGACATGTGTACGCCATGTCTTGTTTTCTGTGCTGTTACTGAATAAAAACAAGGGCTGGAGTTTTGATTGAGCACCATGACTCCTGTGGCTTGCTGTCATGCTTTAGGCATGACGAAGGATTGAAGCATTTTCGGATCAACCCCTATATGGAGGCAGTTTTAAAGGGAGCTCTGGTTTTACCGTAATGACTGTAAAAGTTCTACCCCAAAACGCGCCAATGTCATAGCCCAGCTTCACTGCGTCTTAATATACCCTGGTCGACCTGCACTCCATCATCTTAAAGAAATACTCCATCGTTTTTCACTATAATCCTGTTTCACTGCACAGAGGAAAGCACAGTTACTCAAAACTCCCTTGTAAAAGAAGCCTAAGGGCAGATGCTGATCTTCGATAAATGTTTAAAACGTACACAATCCAGCCAAAAGTTTGTGGACACCTGACCATCACGCTCACACAGTATGTGTTCCTTCCACAAATGGTTGCCGCAAAATTGGATGTCTTTCCCTTCATCGAAACTAAGGGGTGCAAAAACTTGTTCCAGCAGGACAATGCTTCTGTGCACAAAGCGAGCTCCATGAAGACATGGTGTGTGAAGGTTGGAGTGGAAGAACTGGAGTGTCCTGCACAGAGCCCTGACCTCAACCCCACTGGGATGAACTGGAACACCAACTGCAGTTCATGACCTCACTAATGCTCTTGTTGCTGAATGATCACAAATCCAAAATCTAGTGGAAAGCCTTCCCAGAAGAGCGGAGCTTATTATAACAGTAAACGTGGACTAAATCTGGAATGAGATGTTCAACAAGCACACATGGTCAGGTGTCTACAAACCTTTGGCCATATAACATGTCTCTATAATGTGACTTTAAAAGTACATTATCAATACATCTGAATTATTCTAAAGGTAAATATTCACTAAAATTTCCCAATTTTGTTAGATATTAGCCTACACTTTCCTGAGGTCATATTACTGGAAGCACATAACACACCACGGACCGTGCTGTTATACGAAAAACAGTCTACGCTGGTGTTGTGCGATTTGTCAACGATTACAATTTTCAGTTTATTAATGAACAACAGATTTCTATTCATGCTTTCTATTCATTTATTGTTATATTTACTATTGTGGAATGTCCATGAAACAAGTAAATTCCTGTTATCACTTATGCTATAGCAGATACAAACAGTCGTTCCCACATTCATTATCTCATTCTCTCACACTACTTAGTTGTGGTCACAAATTATCTCATTTACTCTTGTTACTATTTTTTGTGGCCACAAATTAATTATCTCATTCTCTCACACTATTTAGTTGTGGCCACAAATTAATTCTCATTCCCTCATGTTCCTAATTTGTGGCCACAACTTATTTATCTCATTCCCTTGCACTAGTAAGTTGAAGCCACAAATTAATTATCTCATTCTCTCTCACTACTTAGTTGTGGCCACAAATTCTCATTTTCTCACATTACTTAGTTTTGGTCACAGATTAATTCTCTCATTCTCTCACACTACTTAGTTGTGGTCACAATTTATTTCTCTCATTCCCTCAGGTTACTAATTTGTAGCCACAACTAAATTATCTCATTTCCTTGCACTAGCAAGTTGTGGCCGCAAATTAATTCTGATTCTCTCACACTACTTAGTTGTGGTCACAAATTAATTATCCAATTGCCTCACTCTACCAAGTTGTAGCGACAACTTCATTATCTCATTTCTTCACGTTAGTAAGTTGACTTAATTATCTCACTCCCAGAACCCAGAAAGAAATCTTGTTCCCACGCATTAGGTTGTGACCATGCGTTATTTTTATACATAAATCCATCGTGCGATTTATTTATATATTATTATTATTATAAATACCACTAAGAACAGTGTGTGTGAGACCTTTACCCTCTGAATTGTATACTCTGTTACCAACCATAAAAAAATCAACACAACTGGAAATGACACACAGCTTTGCTTATCTGACTCATGACTCTCCTTCTAGCTTGATATTTAGAGAACAACTTCGATCAGAAGAATAGTAGCTATAAAATACTCATGAGGCATATACTGAAAACAGCTTTTGTTAGTCGAAATGTTTGGATCAGGGAATGTGTCCTGGACTTTACTTTTATTACTATTTTTACTATTTTTTCCTCCCGCCTAGACCTAGCCATGTAATAAACTAAAGTCTAAGAGGATAAAGTCAGAACCTCCTTCCCATCAGAGCTATTTACAGCAAGCCAGATTTAAAATTTGATATCTGACCCACCTTCAGATTCAGATCTAGGCCACACCCTTAATGACAGCAATACGTTGCTAACAATATACTTTATTATATGTGCAGGTAAATAATTTAATATTTCAGTTGTTTGTGTTGCTAAAAAAGATAAATACAGCCTTGTAATATCATTGAAACTAAACTATAAGTCATAGAATGGATGTACCTTACTGGCACAATGGTATATAAAGTCAATCTGAAGTCGACATTATCCTACAGGATACTCCAAAAATATTGGCAGCCCTCATGAAGATGAACAAACGCACTATATATACAATAAATAACACACACAATGAGTACTATGTTGTATGGTTATATTGTAACACTTTTGTATTTTAATATTGTTCGAAATTAAATATTTGTACTCTTATTTAATTACATTTCCAAAAAAAAAAAAAAAAAAAAGTACAGTCCTTCAAATTTAGACACAAATCTCAAAGGTGTAGGCTATACATCAATGAAGTGGGCTCCAGTGCATTTAAAAATTTTTTTTTTTTTTTTTTTCATTTTATTCACATTTCCATTGAAATGTTTGGTTGGATTACTTCCAAATCCATGGACATCAGCATTTCATCCTGCGGAAGTATCTGCAGGTAAATCATTAGCTAGATGAGTGAGCTAGACTAGCTAGCCAGATGTTTTACGATATCAAAGCTCTGTTTAAACTTAAGATGTTGTTTTGATATATATATATATATATATAAATATAAAAGTGATGTTACAGGCTATAGGTAACACTCGGGATAATGTGTAATGGGCTTCTTTGCTAGATAGTTAACTATATAGCTAGAAGCATGTATGAATTAACATGAGGTAGCTAATGAACGTAGCAAGCTACTGAAACAAAAACAGCATTTGGCTTAGATACACTATATTACCAAAAGTATTCGGTCACCCATCCAAATGATCAGAATCAGGTGTCCTAATCACTTGGCCTG
>CM075015.1:20472441-20503824 GCA_037576675.1 Pangasius sanitwongsei | reverse complement strand
GGGTTAGGAATGGGATGGCACTTAAGTTCATATGTGAGTCAAGGCAGGTGACCGAATACTTTTGGTAATATAGTGTAGCTAACCAGCCAACATCACCTTTCTTGATATACTGTTGATAATGGAAGTGGTGTTAGTTAAAATAAGAACCGAACACAAAATAGAACATTTTCGGATTAGTTGGGTCAGTTGTACACATGTTAAAAATTTTGAAGTAATTTTGAAGTAATTCCTTAAGTAGTTTTCAGCAGGTGACTTATTCACTGTTGTAATTTTCTTTATCACTACTTTTACTCAAGTGAGTTATTACTACATTAGCAGTACTTTCACTCAAGTTGGTGTGTTTTGTACTCTTTCCACCACTGCTCCTGTGTTTCACAGCAGAAAAGCCAAAAGCATGAGCACTGGGTTCTCGTATGCTTGAGATCACTAGTGGAATTTCTACCATTGTTTTCTGCAATGAATGATGGTGCAGAGAGATGGTCCTTTGTCCCAGATCTTTATGTAACAGGCAAGAGATGAGGGGGTTAACGTGAAAGAGCTCATTAGTGTTAGTCAGAGGGGAAAGCTTGGCTCAGAGATTTCTCACCATGTGTTACGTCCACCATACTGGGTGCACGCTATCGTTTTTTTCCCCCCACAGAGCATTTTCTCAACCATTGCTGAAGACGTGGCTTAAATAAATTAGTTCCAGTGGACGCTAAATCTAGGGATCGATGTGGCATTTCACGTTTCATTCGACACCTCTACCAATGATATGCTGTGCGAATCTACAGTCTGAGGTAGAAAGAAATCAGCCCCAGCCTTTTTTCTTACGACCACTGGTGGTGCTGTTGCGCTTGGTTCCACTAATGTCATAAATTAAAAAATAATCCACTTCAAGACATTTGTTAACAGCAAATTAGACAATGTGGATGCCAAGAATTTAGCCTTGTTTTTTTTTTTAATGTACAACCTTTCATACCAGGGTGGTTTGATGCACCTATTCCAGCAAGCTAGATCATTGAGATTATTTAAAAACCATCCATCATGTACAGCTTGGAGAACTTTGATGTAACAGATCATTCAGATCCCCAGACCACAGCACTGAGCACTGTATTGTCAGGTGAGCTCAGAAGTGGTGTTCATTTCCCTCGCACTGTGTTAATGATTCACGTTTACAGCAGCGAGACGGTAATCAATTGGGCTCGTATCAGGCAAAGGTCTCACCGTAACCACAGTTTCATTTCACTCAAGAGACGACTTCCATCAGAACAGCATCGAGGACGAAAATGGGGAAGGTGAGCCTGCTTTTATGAGAGCTATATTAATAATATGAACAAATAGGAAATTCATCCCAGCCTGACTTTTTTGTTGTTTCAGAAATCTGTGTGCATGAAAAAAAAAAATACATGAAAAAAAAAAAATGTAACATGAAATTAAAATTCTAATATTTTAATATTCATTATTCATAATTCATTATATAAAGCTGCAATAAGGACAAATGAATCTCTGTGGCATGTTTTAATGAACAATGACTTGTTTTGCCGATTTTAATTGGATCTGCTTCTTCTTTGGTTTAATGTGACAAAAAGTGATGATTTTCCCAAAATACAGTTAAAAGAACATAAGAAAATATTACTCTAATAGTATAACAGTACAAAAGAGCATATTACTCTAAATAAAAACATATGCTATGAATATATTGTACATATTCTCCAGTGGGACTTTGTGCCTTTACAAAAATCTCTAATCTTCTTCCTCGTCATAAAAGCTTGAAAGTGCAAAGGTCATATATGAGACACTCTTCATATTGAGATGAATATATAATAAAAATATTTTAAAAAAACTAAAATATATTAAATATATTTTAAAACTAAAATATATGCCATGTATACTTTATATATATGATTTACAATTATAATGACAAAATCGATATGAACCTTGTCATTTCAAAAACTTCATTTGAAACAACAGCACTCTCTCTCAAACATTATATGACCATGGAAATTTAATATTTCAAAAATTCATTGTGTTTATAATGAATTTAAACTGCATTCTGGCTGAGCCGTGGCTTTAACTAGCTATGAGAAAACTAGCTAATAGTTTTGGTTTCAGGTTTTTTTTTTTCCTCCCACATATATACGAGGTCGAATGGTGATAACTGGAGGGAAAAAATGGAAAAAAGCTGCCTCTCGTCTGTTTTAGGTCAAATGTGTACATGCATTTCGTGTTGCATTCATTTGTTGAGTGAAATCCTTTTTTTGATGCAAGTAGGTTATAATATACAAAATCATGAACCTTTCAGTTCAACGAGATAAAATGTATTAATGGTAAATACAATTTATTAAATGGTAAGATCTCTCCTCTCCTCTAACATGAAATCAGGAAAAATAAAATAAAATCTCTATAAGAAATAGTGATGTCAATTTTGAGGTGGATAAAAAAAAAGTTCAGGTTCAACAAGCAGTCAATAGAAATGGTATATTCTTGCAAAGGACCTCATACCATTTTTACATTAAGTCAATTCACAGTGTCATTAATAATAATAATAATAATAATAATAATAATAATAATAATAATAATAAAGAAACATGAAAGCAAACAGAAAAAGCTATTTAAAAAAAAAAGATATAGTCAAATTTCTTGTTTTTGGAAGCTGAAATCTTGAAAGCTTAGGCTGTCTTGTAACATAATGGATGTTAAGTTTTAGTAATTGATGCAGTCATACATTCGGCATTGTCATATATTTTGACTGTGACGCATTTCCGCACTGTGGACCTCACTGAAACTTGGATTCTGGTCACTACCTTGACCTGAACTGGCTCAAACTGGAAGTTAGGATATTATTAGTGAACCATTTTAAATGACGTTTCTAAATGTGACGTAAATGTGCACTTTTATTCCACTTGTCTACTTCAGGCTATGAATCTATGCAAATGATGGTTTTTCACACACTCTTTGGTTGTGTCTGTGTGTGTGTGTGTCTTGGATTTCTGAACCTTTTACCTCTTCAGCGCTGTAAAAGACCAGTATTTTCTCTTTCAGGTGTTCTAAGAACTATATTCCTGATTCCTGCTGACTCTTGAGTGCTCAGAGCAAACTTCCTGAGAATTGGAGCTCATTTGAACTAAACAAATCAAAACTGCATTTTAGTGTCTTAAATGATTAGATAGCTTAAATCCGGGACATTTATAGATACAGTACAAATTACACAAAAGTATTATAAAAGAGAATGTAAAATATGTACAAACGTAAATGCACTAACTGACTAAATGTACAGCATATGTACTATATACTGCTTTTTATGTGTGTCGTGCCTCATTTGTTTTATCTGCTATGAAACGCTTTCCAGACCGAAATCACATAAATAGGAAAGAATATTTAGGCTGTGCTGTTGTAACAGGTTTTTAAGGGGGAAAACCCCATTAAATGAATGTAGAACTGGGTGTAAACTGTTATCCATTTTTCTTCCTCATTGGCTTGTGTTATATTCATAGTCCAAAGGTGATACAATATGAGATTGCAGATTATAATTATATACAGGATGCGGCGATCTGGGAAAACCGGTTGGATGTCGCTGTTGCTGATTTCTGGCAAACAAAAATCGGGTTTTGGCAAACCATATTAACAAACCATAAATATATGGCACCAAAACAACACGCAAGTGTTTTTCTTTGCTTTTTAATCTTACCTTGGCTAGCTTCCTGCAGAAATCCTCACACAATGATTTCGTCACACAGTGAACGTCACGGTTTTGATCAAGTTGTTGGATAGCTACGTGCCGTAGAAAAACAGATAATACAGATAACTGCAGTCGGAATGGAATTTTCTCACATTTCAATTTTGGGGCATAACCAGATTTTAAAATATCTGTTTGTAGTCAAATGGAAACCTTAGTCGTGATATAAATTAGAATTGAATTTTTTTTTGCCTAGAGGAATCCTGACACTCGTTAAGTGCTGGAACTTTTGCAATGAACGAAATGGAGATTATATAGAAACATGATACACTTTTGTAACACCTATCTGCAATAAAAAAAAACAGTACAAAACGAAAAATAAATAAATAAATAAATAATTACACAACTCACTATCATGTATAGGAGAAAATGTCCAAATTTCACCATGTGAAGGGTTTTCCCAGGACGCCACACATATAGTAAAGATTATTTTAAACAGTACAACTTCCAGGAAAAAATGAACTTTCATTGTATAGGATACAATATCACACGCAGTGTATTGTTATTAACTGTTCTGAGACCAGCGTAAGGGTGTAAGTGTTGGAGCATTTAATGTGACGTATTACAAACCTATTTTATAATGTTGTTTTTTTTTTCTCATCAACAGTTGGACGGCAGGGGAATGGGGAGTTCATTACTTCTGCTCTTAACTCTCTTTGCCACCTGTAAGTATCTAACAGACAGGTAAATTAGATGCACTGATACACTGTTAGTGGTTGCTACACTGCAAGAGTTCAAAGTCTAGACTATTATCTGAGCAATCTTGTTTATTACTGACAGTGTTGGCAGTTATTGTTCCCGATACAGAACATTCCTGTAGATATGATGTTAATGTTATGTCGTACTAGGTAATGATGTCACAAAAAAAAAAAAACATTATGTCCAAGTGTGTATATGCTACATAAGGTATAAAACAAAAAACACTCCAGGTGTGATACACTCAGAGTTACTGTTACCACGCCGAAGTTGGTTATTTTCCTATAACAGCACATTCTGAAGTGTTTTACTCCTCTTATACCACAGCAAACTTTACAATCAAAGAATGATGCGTCACATTTTATCCAATTATAGTTACATTTAATGTAGTGGAACGTCCGTGAAACAAGTTAGTTCCTGTTCTCACTTACGTTATAGCAGCTAAAACATTAATCTCATCACCAGTCTCTTTGTTTCTATTTCTTAAAGTTAAGACACTAGGATTTGTAATTTCCTAGTAAAATAATGTAACCTCTAACATATGAAATTGTAATGTGATGGTTATCTGAAACTCTTTTTGTAATAACTCAGGTGTTGTGTGTTCCCCAGGCTACAGTCAGAGTCTTCCGGTCATTAATATGTCTGTAGTGACAGTGAAGGAAGATCTACTTCCAGGTACAGTATGAGCAAACAGCGTGTCTACAGATACAGGTCATGTGATGGTCTGCATCCGATTCTGGTCCCTATGCGACAAAAATGAAAATGTATCCTCGTCATATGTTGTGAATGGTTTGGAATGGACAGAGTTATGGAGGGTGTTTCTCCTGATAACTGATTAAAAATCACATCACATCACACTGTAATGGTTTCTCTGATGCTTTTCATTTCAGCCACCAGGTGATTTTCATAAACACTGTGTGACATCTTCTTTTACACCTAACTAGATCTTTTTTTAAATAGATGTCAGGTGCAAGAGTAATGCTCCCCTTACCCCATTATGAACTAAAAATGGACAATAACTTTCTCCACAGGCCAGTTCGCATTTAAAATCCAGGCATATGATCTAGACAATGACCCTCTGACCTATGAGATCGTCGTTGACAAAAATAATCACTTCAGTGTGTCTGCAAATACTGGTGACGTCTACATCAATAATCCACTCGACCGAGAGGTGATTTTAGCGTAAAGAACATTTTTAAAAAAATAAACAAAACAAAAAAAAAAAAAAGCACACAATACATAACAGTATCAATAGTTTTTGGTACAGTTAAAGGCCAGCAGATCACCTGTTCAATCTTTTTGCTTCCCTCAGGTTAACGAGTTCTTTCCAATAACAGTTTCTGTTAGTGATCGAAATCTCGCTTCGGTAGGTTTGGTTCATACATTGTGGAAATCAGCTCAGGTTGTTCTTCAAACATCGCTCTCTAACATTAAAGCTTTTGTTTTCAGACAAAAACAATTAACATTGTGGTGCTAGATGCAAATGACAACGCGCCAACGTTCCGAAATGCACCATACAACATAAAAGTGCCAGAGGTGGGTGAACATATGAGCATGCACATTCATGCATTCACACACACACACACACACACACACACACAAAGAAGCCTGAAGTAGATTGTAAGTTTTTGGAGAGCAAACAGAGGTAGTGGAATTTGTTTATGAACATAATATTCTACATCGTGCTTTTCATCTCGATGTGTCCACTCACAGAACACCACTGTGGGCACTACAGTGTTGAAAGTGACAGCGGTGGATCCTGATGACGGATTAGCCGGGATAGTCTCATACAAAATTGATCAGGTATGTCCTTCTTTAGGTAAAAGGTATATGATGTTGGAGAACTTCTTCTCAGCAGTTAAAAGATCACTTAAAGAAATTAAAAAGTTAAAATGTTAACACTTAGAGAAACAAATTGGTTTCCTCGAAGGGTCCCCCTTTGTTAAGGATTCTCAGCTTTCTAGTGTTCTATTTGGAACCCTCTCTAAAAGGGAAACACTTCTGTTGTAGGGGACTGCATAGATGTTTTACGGCTTTCTCCAGAAAGTAAAAAAACCAAAGAACCTACTTGGAACCTTCTCTGATAGGGAAATACTCTCTTGCAGGGGTCTATATAGAAGCTTTAAGGGCTCCTCAGAAAATAACAAACCAAAAGAACCTACTTGTAACCCTCTCTGACAGGAAACATTAGGGTCAACCTAGAAGTTTAAAGAGTTCCTCAAGAAACTAACATCCCAAAGAACATACTTGTAATCTATATAAAAGCTGTAAGGGTTCCTCCACACAGTAACAAATTAATGAACCTACTTAGAACCTTCTCTGATAGGGGAATATTGGTTTAAGGGTCTACATAGAAGCTTTAAAGGTTCCTCCAGAAAGTTACAAAAATGAACAACCTATTTGGAATCTACATTGTTAAGGTTTCCTACAGAAATGAACAAACTAAACCTTGGAACCTTCTCTGATAGGGAAATACTCTGTTGTAGGGATGTATATAGAGATTTTAAGGATTCCTCCCAAAAGAAACAAACTGAAGAACCTACAGGCAGGTCCATAAGTACGGTGACACAATTTTTGTAATTTTGCCTCTGTGCACCACCACAATGGATTTGAAATGAAACAATCAAGATGTGATTCAAGCGTTGACTTTCAGATTTAATTCAAGGGGTTTAACAAAAATATTGCATTAACTGTTTAATAATTACAGGCTTTTTTTTTTTTTTTTTACATTTTCACAGGCTCAAAACTAACAATCAAATATTAGGATTATTTTTAATACTTGGATGCAAATCCTTTGCAGTCAATGACTGCCTGATATCTGGAGTTTCCTCCCTTGAGGTGCTTTGCCAGGCCTTTATTGCAGCTTCCTTCAGTTGCTGCTTGTTTGTGGGTCTTTCTGTCTTTAGTTTTGTCTTCAGTATATGAAAAACATGCTCAATTGGGTTGAGGTCAGGTGACGGACACAGCCATTTAAGAACATTCCATTTCCAAGCTCTTGAGACTCTTTTGCAGTATGTTTTGGGTCATTATCCGTCTGTACTGTGAAGCGCTGTCCTATCAGTTTTGCAGTATTTGACTGAATCTGAGCAGAAAGTAAAGCTCTATACACTTCAGAATTCATCCTGCTACTTCTATCAGCAGTCACATCAATAAACACCATTCCATTGGCAGCTATACATGCCCATGCCATAACACCACCTCCACATGTTTGACAGATGATGTGGTATGCTTTGGATCATGAGCCCTTCCTTTCCTTCTCCATACAAGTTAATCTTGCATCAGTACTGGTCAGCCTTTTTTTTTTTTTAAGCAAGGTCTAATCTGGCCTTTCTGCTCTTGAGTGTTACCAGTGATTTGCTTCTTGAGGTAAACTGTCTGTATTTACATTCATGAAGGTGTCTCTTGATTGTAGACTTTGACAATGATACACCTACCTCCTCCAGAATGTCCTTGACTTGGCTAGATGTTGTGAAGGGGTTTTTCTTCACCTAGGAATGAATTCTGCATTCATCCACTTTAGCTGTCTTCAGTGGTCTTCCAGACCTTTTGGTGCTGCTGAGCTCACTAGTGCATTCCTTCTTTTTTTTTTTGAGAATGTACCAAATTGTTGATTCGGCCACTCCTAAAGTTTCTGCTATATCTCTGATAGGTCTGTTGTTTTTTCAACCAAATGATGGCCTCCTTCACTTGCATGGACACCTCTTTGGACTACATAGTCAGAGTTCCCATGAACAGCTACCAAATGCAAATTCAACACTTGGAATCAACTCCAGACCTTTTATCTCCTTAATCTGGAGATAACAGTCCACACCTGGCAATGAAACTGCTTACCAGTCAATTGCCCAATCACTTTTGATTGTGTGAAAATGGAGGGACTTTGTAAAAAAAAAAAAAAAAAAAAAAAAAATAGCTGTAATTCCTAAAGTTAATATTTTTGTTTAGTTAAATGTGTAATATTTGTGTCATTTTTTAAATATGTAATATTTTTGTTAAACCCCTTGAATTAAATCTGAAAGTCTACACTTGAGTCACATCTTGATTGCCTCATTTAAAATCCACTGTGGTGGTGTATAGAGACAAAATTATGAAAATTATGTGACTGCCCAAATACTTATGGGCCTGACGGTACATGGAACCCTCTTTGACAGGAAACACTGTTGTAGAGGTCTAGATAGAAGCTTTAAGGGTTCCTCCAGAAAGTAACAAACTGAAGAATCTTTAGGGGTGTTTTTTTGCTTCTACATGCGTAGATTTTGAGTTTACTTTATGGCACTCAGAGTTAAACATGAATTTAATGGAGGCAACAGTTCAAAGAAATAATTCAATATTATATTTCTGATCAGTAATGAGTTTATGTCCGTGTGTGTTTGTAGGCCATCCCCACTGAAGGAGTCAGCATGTTCTCTGTCTCTCAAAGAGGAGGAGATGTTGTGTTGAACGAGGCACTTAATTTCACAGAGAAGAGCACATTTTATCAGCTACAAATCAATGCGTCTGTGAGTCCATCTTCATTCACGCATGACATTTTTCCACACATCCAAAGTGCTTCATGAGTTTTACTGAATAATATACACTGTGGTCACAAGTTGGAAGAATTGGTCTGGATAAAGATGTTACGACACTGCTGTAAGTAAAAGTATCAGACATCCCCTGCTGTTCAGACATGGTTTGCTCCAGTTTGACATGGATGGACATTTGACATTTTCTGTGCAGAATGTGTAGGCTACTTTGTTGGTTTCTAAAGAGTGTGTTTAGTATCTTTAGGTGTAGGTGGATCACTCTTGAACTGAAGAATAAACACTCATAAGCTTCTGAAGAGAATAAGATATAGATGTAAATTAATGGTGTAACACACTGCCCTTATCGGTTTAGCTCTAAATAGTTGTATCTTTATTCAAATTTAAACCCAAAGTAGGCGTGACCTAAACCAGAAGCATTTTTTGCACCCTGCCACTATGCCCCTGGAAACACCAAAAAACCAAGGATGAGACTCAGACGTAGAAATGGCAGCATGTTATGAATTTTGGCTCTGAAAGTTCCTCAACCTCAGCTACATCACTCCAGCTCACAATTTGTTTCAAATTGAGATGTACACAAAAAAACATTACTAATATCTCAGTTATTATTTTTAGTTTGCACCTGCCCATTATATTTCCCAACAAAGTGAGTTGTTTCTATTTCCCAAAATACAACTCGACCTGATGCCCTGTGGACCTTTCTGGCAAGCTTTCTAAACAAAGAATAGTGCACCTCCTGTTCATATCTGTGTTTGTAATCTGTTTATATTCATTCACAGGGCTGGACTCAGGTTTTGATTCTGTTCTTGAGGTGTTTTCTGCACTTGTTGACATTTGTAGTTTTGACTTGTCTTGGTCAATATGATCTTGGTCTCAACCGAAAGTTTGTAAAAAATAATATTGGTGTCTTTTTTTTCCCCATGCACAAACTTTGACATCATTTATTCTTCCAGAAAATTTAGCCTAATCAATGGCACAATTCACAAACAAGGCCAGTTAGATAAAGTAAAGGCTTGGCCTCAGTCTTAAGATTAATCAGTCTTTGCAACTGGCTAAATCGCCATAGTCTGTTTATATAGGTGTGGGGGTGATTGGGAACAGGTGTGCATCATTAGAAGTCAGGTGACAGAGTGTGTGAGTGAGGGTGAGTGATGGGAATTGTAGTATATGGCGGCCATGTTTGTAGGCCACGTGGCGTTCTGGGAACTGGAGCCGAATCCAGCGCTGATATAATAGACACTGACTAGCTAGTTTGGTAGCATATAAAATCTCACTATAAAAGTTCGTATATAAACGTCATGTTAATCCAGCTCCTTAAGTATTAATTTGTTTATCATTTCAGGACGGCGGTGGACCACTTTTCAACGAAACCAACGTCATTCAGTCCTCCAGCGCCACTGCCTTCATCACAATAGTTGATATGCCAGACCAAGATCCTCAGTTCTTAAATCTCCCAAACACAGCTCGTGTGATGGAGCATGCACTTGTTGTATGTACCACCACCTTTTTTTTTCCCCACTCTTCTTTCTGAGCTTGCTAGCTTTACTTTTATTGTTAAGGGTCTAAAACATAAAATCCAGTTTAGATTTTATTTCACTGTAAATTAGCTACTCTGCATTGTTTTGTTTTGTTTTTTCCATGAATGCCTATGCTCTTGTCTGAACATTTTGTCCATGTGTATTATCAGTAATGTTTTTTCTATACTGGACATAGAACTTTGTTTACAAACTATATAAACATGAATGTGATATTTCCTTTTCCAGGACACATTCGTGTTTAAGGTTGTGGCCAGAGATCCAGACACAGGGATCAATGACATCATCCATTACTCCATCGAGGGTGAAATAATTTTTACTTTAGTTTAAAAATAACAATTTAAAACAATTTATGTTTTTATGGGTGACAGGTGGCATGGTGATACAGCGTGTCAGGAATAGGTTGTGGAGGCAGATGCAAGTGCAGATATTAGACTGAAGCACATGAAAAAAAAACTACGAACATGACACAAAAAAAAAAAAAAGAACTAGCCGTGCATGGCAAGAACATGACCACAGTGTGGGCTAAGCACCTTACAGTGCAACCGCTAACAGCTAAACAATGAAACACACACACAATCCAGAACTTAAATAGTGACACTAATTAGGTGAAACATGAAACAGGTGTGGGTAATCTGTGAGGCTTGTGAGTTGGTCATGTGATGTGCTGGGGCTGATGGGAAGTGTAGTTCTGTGCTGTATTTGGCACTACCACAACACAGTGAAAAGTATTATTATTATTATGATCATTATGATTATGAATAGATATTTTACTTTGTTTGTATATATTTATTGGTTGCAAAAAAAATATTTTGTAATAATAATAATAATAATAATAATTATTATTATTATTATAATTATAATAATAAGCATTGAGACTTGCAATCTGTTTGCAGAGTAGATTGTGAACTAAACTCTGTTTTTTTGTTTTTTGTTTTTTAACAGATGCCAGCGTGTCCGGTCTGTTCAAAATAGACTCGGGTACTGGCGTTGTTACTGTCATGGCTGACATTGACCGAGAGGCCTTACTGGACTTTGATGCTACTGTGAACCTCACTGTGAAGGTAACAATCTTACCTACTGTATATAAACACTTTTGTAACTGTAGGTGTTGATGCACTGCTTTCCATTTAGTCAGTGTTCACTATGATTTATAAGCTTGTAATGTTTAAAAGTGTGTCTTGATTCATAATAATCAACAACAACAATAACATTATCAACAACAATAACTATAAAAACAACACTAATAATACTAAAAATTATAATATCACAGAAGACACATATAATGAATCTGGCTAAATTCACTAATATAAATTACAAATACACTGTTCTAACTCGTTAGTATTCCTGCAATGTTTGTGTTACTCCAAGAGTTTTCCAGATTAGGTTATAATTCCTTACACTATGTGCTTTTCCCAGGCCACCGAAGCTAGCTTGAATGTGAATGGCATCCAGGCGAGCGCCACATCTACGCTCTATATCCAGATTGATGATGTGAATGACCAAATGCCGCTCTTTTACAAGTGCAGCGGAACGCATTGCACACAGACGAACGAGTTCACCGGCGAAGTGGACGAGCATGCGTCCGTCGGTCTGTCCATCACAGGATTAAACATGATGGTCAGAGATATAGACTCGGTGAGATGAAGCTCATTTTCAGTCTTACAAGGACAGACTGGAGGTCGTTCCAGTGACCCACACTATTAAAGCAATACAACTGTAATTTGTTTTAAAGTACCCTATATAAATAAACCTCATCCAAATGATGATTAATGTAAATATACAGTATTGGTGCTTCATGCTTATGGTTCCGGCTGTTAAGCAGGGGTGTGTGGAAATATGAGATGGAATGGAACAGCTGTTAATTTAACTTTTTGGGTTCCACTAACATTCTTTTTTATACGGATGATCTTTGTAAATCAGATATATTATTGCATAACTGAAACACATAAATGGCACTGATTCTAGTAAAAAATGGTTCAGAAGAACTTTGATACATATGTTTTTTTAAATGGTTTTTTTATGTTATTTATTGCTTTCAGAACGCAAACAGCCGTTTCCTGCTCCGCCTCGAGGGAACAGATAAGGACGCGTTTTCTGTCTCACCCACAGTTGGCGTATCGGAACGAGAAGTGCTGATCCTGATCAAAAACCCAGCCGATGTCGACTACGAGAAAAAGCAAACCATGATCGTGCAGGTGGGAGTGTGAACAAGTGCAGTGGATTAGAGCAGCACGATATGTCATTTGTTAATTATTATCACTGTATTCAGATAGTGTTTGTTTCTAAAATAACCAGATGGCTAGGAATTAACAGTGAGTGGGTGTTTTTTTTTTAATTTTTTACTATGAAACAGACTTTGTCAAGTGCTATTATGGTGGTTATAGATAGCTGAGGGATCCTACCTTCTTCCCATCTATCTAGTCAGTTTACAAACAAAAAAAGCTAGTTGGTTTATAAATATAATATTCCAATTAGTGTGTAATGAAATAAAGTGTATTCACTGATTAAAATTCAAAGCGCTTCTTTGGTTTATTCAGGTGGTGGCCACAGATGCCGGAAATTCTGATTTTGTGTCTACAGCTACGGTCACCATTAAAGTCAACGACATAAACGATAACAGCCCTAAATTTGAAAAAGATGATTATAAATTAACTGTTCCAGAGCACTGTGAAAATGGCACCATCTTGGACACCATTACGGTACGTGTGGGGTGTAGCCTAAGTATGGGTTTAGTCCCAGTTTGTGCTTAGTATTAGTTTGGATTTAGTCTCAGTTTGGATGTACTATAAATTTGGGCTTAGCCTCAGTTTGGACTTAGTACCAGTTTGAGTTCAGGTTCAGTTTGGGATTAGTGCCAGTTTAGGTTTGGTCTCAGTTTGGGTTTAGTCCCAGTTTGGATTACTATAAATTTGGGATTAGTACCAGTTTGGGTTTGGTTCCAGTTTGAGTTTAGTTCCAGTTTAGGTTTGGTCTCAGTTTGGGTTTAGTTTCAGTTTGGATTACTATAAATTTGGGATTAGTACCAGTTTGGGTTTAGTCCCTGTTTGAGCTCAGGTTCAGTTTGGGTTTAGTGCCAGTTTAGGTTTGGTCTCAGTTTGGGGTTAGTCCCAATTTGGTTTGCTATAAATTTGGGCTTAGTACCAGTTTGAGCTCAGTCTCAGTTTGGTTTTAGTAGAAGTATGGGTTTAGTCTCCATTTGTGTTTAGTATAAGTTTGGACTTAGTCTCAGTTTGGTTTGGTTATCACTTTGGTTTTAGTCTCACTTTGGGTTCAGTTGCAGTTTGGGCTTGTTATCGGTTTGAACTTAGTCCCAGTTTGGGATTTAGTACAAGTTAGGGTTTAGTATCAGTTTGGGCTTAGTCTCAGTATGGGCTTAGTCTCACTTAGAGCTTACCATTTTTTAAATCATTTTTTGTGTCCTTCAGGCGACAGACGAGGACGCGCTGGACAATGGCCTCCTCATCTACAGACTGTTCCCAGAGAACATGTATGTACCGTACATGTGTCACACACTGTATTTCAGATGCAGTGTGTCAACTCCATGATATATCTCTGTGTCTGATCACATTAGTATCAACCTAATGGGTAAATCTGTCGCTCTTAAAATGTAACACTTGGTGCACAATTTGGAAACGTAATGCTACAGTTATGTAATCTTATAAGCGTTACATATTCCCTGTTTGTTCCTACTTACTGCTTTCAGTCAGATGTGCGTGTATTTAGTGAACAAGTTTCACAGCATAACCACTTGTGTTAGTTCTTGGCATTATGAACTTGGTCATTTTCATATGTTACTATGTATTTTAAAATCCATTATACCGTGTTGAATTCTGAATCCTGATTGGTTAGGAGTTGATTCATTTTCTGTAACAGCAGCGCATTGTAATACATTACCGTTTCCCTAGTGGGAATCATCACATCTTACGATTTTCTTTCCTTTGCTTTTCTTTGCTGTCCTTTTGCAGACTACCTTTATTTAATGTCTTCACAAAAAATGGGACCATTTATGTGGAAAATGGAGAAGTGCTGGACCGCGAGCTCAAGAACACGTACTCTGCGACGCTGCAGGCTCGAGACTCAGCGGGGAACGTGGGCACCACCGTGCTTGAGATCACCATCGAGGACATTAATGACCAGACACCGCAGTTTCTCCGAAATCCATATGAAGGCTTCTTTCCCGAGAACAAAGTGCTGGAGTTTAAAGTCGAGGTGAGGGGAAAATGTCATTCAAACAAATACTAAAAGCATTTGAAACTGGTCAGGATGATCATAGCACATATGAGTGAAGAGTTTTACAACACTGGAGAACTACAGTAAGGTTAAAGAGCACCACATGCCCTTAGTTGAGCCTGCAATGTGCCTGCCATGTAGGATGAGGGAACAGTATAAAAATGAAGTTTTTCCATGTGTAGATTGCCCTTGATTGCCGTAGTAGGCACGGATTTCAAAGTGATCCTCCAGGAGAGTAAAATGAACCTGAAACTCAAGCATTACGTTCAATTAAAGGCAATGAGGCAACCAAAACATGCTATGAACTCAAAATAACATAATACAAATGTACACTGTAAGTGCGTGTCCTGTTAATAATGTAGCTGAGAACGGAAAAGGAAAGCAAGCAAGTGGCACCTACCACCTTTATAGAGGTAGTGTTAATTAATTATAATTACACAAAACCTTCTCCATATTTTGAGATTCTGAAACATAATTAAAAAAAAAAACGAATAATCGTTTTATTTTGCCATGGTTGGAAATGGGCTTTACGCAAATTTAATACCGACCCTTTAGTCATATTCTTTTGTGGACGTAATTGCTGTTCACAGAATGACTTTCAAGCTGTGGGCAATCACACTGCAGGTGCAAGATTAATCTATTTACATCTTCACCCTGTATCTTGCACTCTTACATAGAAAATTCTACACATTGCAAGTTGATTGAGGCATCAAAAACTGGATGGAGCGTGCTAGTAAATCAGCTTGCACATTTGTTCCCCCAGCGTTAATAAGTTTGGACACACAAATCTTTAATAGATCAGACTCAGACTTCCATTATAAGTGACTTTGGAGAAAACAGGGTTTCTGTTTGTGTTGAAAAATGTGTTGAAATTCTTATCTGTAAGAAACACACATACAGCCCTGATGCAGCAGTTAGAGATTACATAAATGTAAAAAAGAAAAATAGCTTTAAGAGTTTAATGATGTTTGGGTCTTTGTTTAGGCTCGAGATGACGATGAGCCAGGCTCTCCCAACAGCATAATCAAGTACAGCATTGAGCCTGGTGAATACAGTAGCAACTTCACTATCGATGAGAACACTGGAGAAATAAGGAGCAAAGGCCCCCTGGACCGCGAAGACATCGATACCAAGCTGAAAGGAGTGATCACGCTGAACGTAACAGCTACAGACTTGGGCACGCCACCTCTGTCCAGTACGGTCAAATTCATCATCAACGTCGATGTGAGTATTTAGACCCTTCAGAGTACATATACTTACATCTAACAATGCACTATGATGATTAACACCTTTTATTTGTACCTATGTTGTGGCTAAGCTGTCTTTAATAAACGTTAATAAGAATGCAACAACAGTGGACAAATCATAAATTCAAGAAACATCAACGTGCTTGCCAAGTGCAATAGTTTGGTTGCCAAGGTGTGTAGCGTCGGCTAGGATTTAAAAAAAAAAAAACATCTACTAATGTAATATGTAATATTTTGCATTTGTACACTGCGTCCTGAGAAATTATACTTAAGTGAAAGTATAGACAGACTGTGTCAAAATCTTTTCAGCTTTCAACTACAAGTGAAAATATCCAACCACAAAATGTACTCAGGTCAAAGTAAAAAAACAAAAAAACAAAAACGTTGCTGCTTTTAAATGTATTCAAGTATTAAAAAGTAAAATACAAATGTTTTTAACTGATGACATTAAGTTGGTCATGTTTTTTTTTATGTGAAAGTTACTTAACTAAATGCCTTTTTGCGTGAAAACATCATTCAATTTCGGTAAGATTGCAATATTTACCATTAGCTAGAACTGGAATTGCTGCCTAGCCAATTTATGTTCATTACTAAAACCAGTGCGAGTCTAACCTGGCATTAGCAAAGAAAACAGGCCAACATAGTTAGCGAATTAGCAAAACTAACCACCGTGCTTTTTCAAATTAGGAAGCAAAGTAGACATGTCAATTTATACAAGTCTTTGCATATTCCAGTATATTGTAGCATACTGATCTTGCTTGTTGTTCCGCAACACACTGTGGAAGCGTATCTCCTTGTCCTGTTGTCCAGTCCATTGATTTGTCCACCTCTGTGTATCATTCCCAAGATTTATACAGTCAAGTTTTGTAAATATTGATTTTTTTTCTCTTAGGAGATAGAATATAGGACTCTGTTGTGACCTATAGGCCTGACCCCAGATGGCACCCTAAGCACAATTTTGGCATTGTCAAGTTAAATTTTTGACTTAAGGACTTTAGGAATCCTAATTTTTCTCCATTGTTAGCTTTAATCTCGCTATATTTGCTGTACTGCTGTCCTCTACCAAGATTGTTCTTATTTTTAATCTAATTAGTGGTCAATCATCATCATCAAGCTTTTCTCGTGTTGTGCTTGATTCCACGTCTTATATTTTAATCCAGGATGAAAATGACAACTCGCCTATGTTCCTGCAAACAGAATACACCTTTCATGTGAAGGAAAGCGAAAGAGGCAAGTTATTTTTGTTTGTGTATGTAGACAGGTTAAATTATTATTATTAATGCTCTGTAGTTAATGTGTACAGTTTATTTTGTATGTGTACATGCATGTGTAACATGTTTTATCTGTATTTTTATACTGTTAAATGTAGTTTGGTATGATGATAGTCTTACGGTATAGCGCTATTTATACGACAGTTAGTGCCGGTCCACCTATTTGCTTGGATGAGTGGCGTTCCAAGAGTTCTTATATTTAGCATTCTTAGTATACCACACTGGGAGGTTTGACTGTGTGTATCACTCCACTCGGCTATTTTTTAGGAATATAACGTTTGATTTAAAATATGAAAGCTCGTCGGATGAAGACGAAAAGGAAGAAGGGAAGCCAATTAATGAGAATGTATAAGTCAATGTGAGCTAGCTATCTAGCTAGCTGACGGGCTATAAAGTGAGTGAGTGTAGCTTCTTCTGGATCTATATCTATATCTATATCTATAAACAGAACATTTGGTCATATTGTATCTAAAATGTCAGTTACTGGATATTAATTTCTTGTTTATACAACTATCGTATAAAAGCAATAATGCACTCGCAATCGTGCGGCTATGCTGAAGATCGGCACGGCCGTGATTAGCTACGGTACTGCAATATTGCATAATTGTGTAGCTTAATTATGTGTTGTGATTGTCTTGTTGCAACTGTTGCACTAAAGTCGACATGCAAGACAACCTGTAAAAAATCTGTGACCTTTGGGATTTAAAAAAAAAATCACCTTGTACTTCCTCCCGCAGGCGCCTTTGTGGGTTATGTGTACGCAACCGATGACGATCAAACCGAGTTCAACAACCGCATCTCATTTAGCATTAAAAGTGGCAGCGGGGGCACCTTCCTATGCCTGTCAGAGCCTGATGGTACAGGCTACCGAGGTAAGATCTTGGTGGATCCAGATGTGGAGCTGGACTATGAGAGTGAAAACAAGAAGTATACGCTGACGGTTGAGGCCACAGACCTGGGCGGGAATGCTGCTACTTGCACGGTATATATAGTGGTGGATGATGTAAATGACACCCCACCTACTTTACCGACCTTGACAACGTTCAAGGTGGAGGAGAACGCACCGGGGGGGACGGTAGTAGGGAAAGTTGTTGGGAGCGACGCGGACGGGAAACACTCACTGGTCTACGAGCTTGTTTCTACCTTATGCTACAACAACACGTGGACTCCATGTAAGGAGCAATGGTTCATTCTTGAAAGCAGCGGGATTGTGATGACTGCAGAGGGTATAACAATCGATTACGAGGTGTACACTCAGGTGAAAATGATGGTTCGAGTGGTGGACCTTTACACGGAGAAGGGCAGGAACAGCACAGAAGGTGAGTTGAAAGAGGAATACACACGAAATGACTGCAGGCAACATTTACTCATGATCATTTTATCCAAGGTACAGTGGCCACCATATACAAATGTTAAGTGACCAATGATTAAAAATGATTATTTGACATGTATAAAACGATTTCTAGATTCCATTTCTAGACGTCGTGTCATCATCTTTGCGCTCACTGCTCCATTTAACGCCAGAGAGTTAATTATTGCACCTAGTAGTCAAAAATGGGACACGCTAACAGAGGCCCATTGGGGCAGGAATTGTGCTGCCCCATGGCAAAGGAGGAGCAGCAGAGAGGACAGTTAATAACAAGGTTGCCAGGTTCAGATTTTTTAACGCCAAATTGAGAGAGTTTAAAAATACACTGCGGCCACCAATATATAATATAATCTGAATGAAATCCAATATATTTAGGCAAACAAAGGCAAAGTCTAAGTGCAAACTTTAAAAAAAAAAAAGAAATACAATACAAAAAAAGAATAGTGCACTTCCTATTTATATCTATGTTATAATTATGTACCTTTTTTCAGTCGTTGTACTGTGCGACATTTTTAATCTTAAATTTTAAGCAGTAATTTCATAATAATTTCAGCAACTACACTTGTTCCTTTGCTTTACCAACACATAAGTACATCAAAAAAGTCCATTTTGGTTTTTGACGGATATCATCATCTCTTTCAGATTTCATCACGATCGATATTATTGACATGGATGACAATGCACCTGTGTTCATCCCAGTCCAGGAATTTTTTGGTAAATCTTAAAACGATATTTAAGATCAAAGTTTATTTTTAGAATTAGTGCAAACTGATGTGCGTAACACTGTATTTGTAGTTTTCCTAAATGTTTAAAGTCCTTCAGTAACTAATGTTCTCCATTTAAATGTTTGCTGTTTTTTTTAATTATTATTTTCCATTTATCAATATAATTTAATTTCTTGTTACATATTTGAAGGTTACAATAATTATTACTAATGATTACTAATAAATACTACATTTCTACATTTCTACTTCCTTCTCATGCTATACAATATACTTTAAAAATGCTATCAACAATTAATAAATTCATAAAGAGATTAGTATTAAAGTATTAAAGAATATTATATATTAATCTGAAACTTCCATCTTGTAGTCCTGATTTCTGAGACCATTGAGCAAGACAAGAGTGTGGCCCGGGTGTATGTGAGTACTTTTTATGCTTTTTAATTTACATTTAAATTACATTTTTCGTTCTATTTTGGACACTGATTCATTTGGGATTTATTCTCTATAGTTAAAAAAAAAAAAATTATCAAGGTACCTAGATATTCCTATGCCTATTTCAAATCTTGTTAGAACGGACTTTATGTCTCGTGTATGGAACATTTCTTAAATTCATGTTGTTGTTATCTCTCAAAAGGCCGAGGACAAGGATTCGGGAGACAATAAGAAGATATCGTTTCAGGTCGCATTAGTGGAGTTTGTCAGCAACAACCAGGACGACACGCCAAAGCCGATAGAGCTAATTTTCTATGCCGAGACTGAGCAGCCGGATGAAAATGGAAACTATAGAGGAGTTATCAAGTAAGATTATGCCACAGCGCCATTTAATTCTCGATTCTGATTGGTCAGAAGGTGTTGATGAATTTTCTATAAAAGCAGCTCTTACTAAAGAAAATTCACAGGTTTCTATTAATGCTCGTTCTAATACATTAACATTTCTATAGTGACGACTTGCACAGAGACTAAATTGTTTTCTAATCGTTCCACAACCTTAAATGTAACAGAAGAAAAATGCCCAATGTGTCATTCTTTTTATAAATAAAAAAATTTGTAATCATTGGAAAATTGCTGTGGTGTAAGAGGAATAAAACACTTCGGGATGGTGTTATTGAAAATAATCAACTTCGGGCGGTAACAGTACCTCTGCGTCATACCAGGCCTCATCAGACCATCCGTTGGTCTTTATTATAACATGATAAGGAAGTAGCCAATAAAAACCCTGTCCTAGAGGCTTGCACATGTGAGCAATAAGACAAGCAGAATTTTTGTTTATTTTTGAACTCTTGATAATAATCAGTAATGTTATTCGAACTCCATCCTTTTTTCTAATTATGCCCATTTGGCATAACGTTCAGAAAAACTACTGCTAATATATCTTAAGTGCCGACACATGCCTTATATTTTGTGCTTGCATTGAGATCATGAAAGTCCTTTGTTATTATTATCATGAACACCTTTGTCAGAACTTTTATTAACATTGCCGTTCCAGAATCGTTTTTTCACACTTCCCTTGAAATTTCTCTGAAAATAAACTATAAACTGCTTTAAAGCTTTTCCTGGCTCCATCCTGAATATTTAAATGAACAAATCTTTTCATGACGTTGTTCTGTTTCTCAGGTCCAAAAATACACTGGAAGCTGATAAACAGGGGAAGTACTTGGTGACTGTGGAGGCGAAGAGCCTCAATCTCAGTTCGACTGAGGTACTGGAGGTAAGTACCATGACACTTGCTGTGGCTAATTTATGGAAAACAGCTAAAAATCTGAGTTTTTGTGCTAATAATCTACTTCGACCTCTCTATTTAAACATAAAGCATAAATCTATTTCACCAGAACGACATGGAAATGTTTTTATTTAGTCTACTTTCTTACCTTGCGCCGACGTCTGCTGTCTTGCTGTTTAACAAACAGCAAAAACAGGTGGTAAAAACAGTCTGTTTCTGTAAAGATGTCTTAAATCTTGGTAGATAAGAGTGATTTCCTCACACAGTGAATCTCACCCGACATAGCAAAATGTCCGCGATGCTCCTGCACAGTCACATCATCATCAAAACAGAGAAGAGTGCACTGCTTACACACTATGTACAGATGGCAGCGTGCAAATAAAACAAACAAACAAATGTTTACATGAACTAACAGAATACAAGTGACTAAATCAATCAATCAAGCAAGCAATTCCTCATGTCCAAGTTTTTTCTGTTTTTTCTTTTTTTTTTTTTTGCAGCTCATCACGGTGGACAAGTCTTACAAGGTCGGCCTCCGATTTGATTCGACAGTAGACAAAGTCAACGAAAACCTGCCGCGCATCAGAGAGTGAGTGTTGCAGAGTCAGAGCCTGTTTAGTGTATACGCTTCAGCTCGTTATCCATCACTTCCAGTGTTAAGCAAAAGAGGTAAAATGCTGCTGGTGTGGAATGTTTTTCAGGGCCCTGACAGGAGCCACAAAAGCAATGGTGCATGTCTTTAAAGTGTCAGCCGAATCAAGTGACACCACACAAAGGTAAGATCATGCGAAAACGTAGATAAAGTTCATATGTGCACTATTCATACATATGTCATACTTATATGTGTAATTAACTTTAGTGTTATTAGTATTAAAATTCCATAACCCTTGTATTATCATTAAGGTATGATATGAGATGATACAGTGCATCTCAATATCTCAATCCAATTTGTATAAAAGTTACATGAATTCATCATAATATATGATACTAAGGCTGGGCAATATGAAGATTATAATGTCAGTATTGTGATAAATTATGTCACAGTACCTTTTTGAGATATTGCAGGTGTAGCAATATATTTTATAACAAATTACAAAATAAAAATTTTCTTAAATTGTAAAATTTTCAAATTTAATTATAGAATGACCTTATTGTCCCTCCTTTTCAGTGTTAAATAAATTTATTGACATTAAATGATCAATCAACTCAGTTTTATCTGACACATCATACTTTTTTATCCATTTAAAGTTACATTTATAGTAGCAAAATGTTACTAGTGTTGCAAAGCAAACTGGAAGCAAATTGAAGATGCCATTACACCATTGTATGATGCTGATCATTGTCTTACCTTTTTTTTTGTTTTCTCAGGAAAGTGATGACCCTTCTAGAGGCGTACTTCGTGTTTCTGAACGGGACAGCCCTCAACTCGGATGATGTGGGGAGGATCCTGAACTCGCAGTCCGTGTATGAAGAGTACGGTGTCATCTTGCAGCAGTACGGTCTCACCGGCATTGTAAGAAACAGGAAAATTTGTGCCGTTTTTATCTTATATGTGGATTATAAAGTACAATAGTGTCTTAAACGTTGCTTATTCAGGAACTAGATTGTGGTTTGTTTACTCTTGTTAATGGTTTTTGCAGATGGGAAGCACAGAGTCGACAAATGAAAACAACACAGTGTTGTTCATTATGGTGGGACTCGTGGCAGCGCTCGTGATTGTCCTGATTGTCACCACAACGTCAATGGTGTGCATTAGGAAAAAGTAAGACATCACACACTCATGGGAAACTTACCTTGCATCAGTGCAGTGGTGGCTCAGTGGTTAAGATGTTGGACCACTGACTGGAAGGTCATAAGTTCTGGCTGCCACTGCTGGGTCCTTGAGAAAGGCCATTAAGTTTGCATGCTTTCCTTGTGCTTCAGATATGTGCTGTAGGCTGATTGGCATCTCTAAACTGTATGAATGTGTGTGTGACATTGTGCCCTGCAATGATTCGGTACCCTGTCCAGGGTATCCCCCACCCCGCCTTGTGCCCCAAGTCCCTGGGACAGGGTCCCCACTACCCTGTGTAGGATAAGCGGTACAGAAAATGGATGGACTTTAATGGAACAAAAGACAGCAGCACCACCAGTGGAGAAATATACACAGAAACAGGGGCTGATTTCTTTCTAGCCCAGACTGTAGATTCATTGACAGTTGTGTCAAGTGATTACACAGAGTGACACACCTTCCCCTTTTAGAATTTTTCTTCATTTGGGCTGATATTTTTTGTCCCACATTATCAGCAGTTTGAGAAGGCACATGCTAAATTCAGCTGTGGTTGTAATGAACGCGAACGAGCTGAATTATTTTTTCTATCATCCTTTTTCCCCATAATGCCTTTGAAGGAGAAACTAATAGACTAATAGATTGATTGGAAAATGTGTAATCGGTCTAAGTACAAATTACAAATGGCAGAAGAACAGATGACAAAACCATAAATTTGTGGTTTTTGGTTTGCACTATTATTAAAAATTACAACTTTTCTTGTTAGTATATTTGGTATTCAAAGGAAACACGGCCTGAACCCAGTATGGCATTACAGACTTAATTAAATTTTAAAATTTAGAAATACTGAATGTAGCTGTCTATCTGCTTTTAAGTGTGTGTGTGTGTGTGTGTGTGTGTGATAGTTTTCCCTACATCATTCTTATTATGCCATCAGTGAGACCTTGTGATATAATCCATTGCTCAGTAATGTCCTGCACTGCAGTTATACTGGTATTGATGTGTGTGGTTTTTAACTGACATTTAAAATTCGTTTAATTTGCGTTCACTTTTCTAGGTACAAGACAAAGCTGAAGGCGGCCAAGGCCATGAACATGGCAGCCATGGCAGCTACTGAGTACCAGAAGGATGGGCCTGTTGTTCCTGGAACCAACAAGTACACCAGAGAGGGGTGAGACATGGACAAACACACACAAACAGATACTCACTGGAATTTGCCAGATTGGATTAAACTAAGAAAATTAAATTGACCAGCGTGATGATATTATTTTCCAGTGCAATGATTAAAATTTAGACATTTTAGGCAGGAGAAAAAAAAACAAATCTGGTAACACTGGTTCACACGTTTTTCCCATCTAAAATAATCAATTCATACTCAAATATGAATATGCATCATACATCATACATACAGTATCATACATGCAAATTTCAAACTAGCTGCATTATATATTGCGTGATGCAATAGGTAAATCGGAAATAGGTTTACGTTTAACATTAGGCTATAATGGTAGATTTACAAAAAAAATGTTATAATAATTTATATGCTAATTTATATATATATACTAATTATATATATATATATATATATATATATATATATATATATAATTCATTATATACTATAATAATGTTTTTAATCTATTGTAATGGGCAAGAATGACATACCATGTCTATAGGTTTAGCCTTGTTTAAGAAAATGCCAAAATTAATTAAAATACGCATGAACATGAACAGCAGTTAGGCTTCAATATTGTCCTGTCATCTCAAATAGCCTAATATTAGCGATGTAGGCTAGTTAATAAACTAGCATGCTGCTAATAAACAAGCTCGTGTTTGCCGCAGTGGGATTTCAGTAACCAAGTATTGAGTTACGTTTTCATATTTCAAGTGATTTATTTAACATCAGGCAAACCTTTTAAAATGTTCCATTAAACCCATCCCTAACATTAAACGTGACAGCTAGCTCACTAACAACTGCCTGCTAGCTATCCACTATCTAGCTAACTGCTGACTAGCTTGGCACAAGTGAGATTTAAATTTCTTAGCCTTAAGATGATGTACATCATCATATTCTGTATGATTTCTTTAGCAGTCACCAAAGCTGTGAAAAATTAGCAGCATAACAATTAAATATTTGTTTATCAGTAACATTAGCTAGGTTAGGTTTAGTTAGCTTAGCACTCTTTGATTATTAGCCCATGATAATGTGAGTGTAAGAGTGTTTTTTGTGTTCTGGTGTTTGTTCTGCAGAGCGAACCCGGTCCTCAACCTGAACATTGATGCGTCCACAGACCTGGGCTTTGATGAGGAGGCATCTAGTGCGGACAGAGAGAGGTAACTATCACCACACACCACGCTTTCTATATTTTCATACTCAGTTAACCCATTTACACTGAGTTATTTGTGATGTGTTTAGCTATTCTGGTGCTAATTTGTGTGGTTGATGTTTTTTTTTCTTCTCATTATTCCTGTGAGGTGAATTCCTTCCTTCCGGAGCTCTCAGAATCACTCATTATATCTCATTTTATAGCCTCACCCCAAACAGAGCCCTTCCTCTGCTCCCCTTCTGGCAGCCAAGCTTTATTCCATCAGGAATGAATTAAAATAAGCTGTTTTGTTGTGTGATTCTGACCGTGTGTATGTGCTCTGTGTGTTTACAGCCTCAATTCTCTGGACATGGACATGAATATGGCTGATAAAGACACAATGCCAATGATGGTAAATAAATAAATAAACAAAAAACCCACTAACGTTTTACTAACACAAATAAAGCGCATGTGTATAAAATGTGCAAGGGGAGTATAGATAGTGCTGAATGATAACTAGCTTGCTATGATGGATGCATGGAGGGATGGATGGGTGAATGGGTTCATGGAAAAATGGATAACTAGCTAGCTATGATGGATTGATGGATAAAAGGATAGATTAACTATGATAGAATAATAGATAGATAGATAGATAGATAATGTTGTTTATATATATATATATATATATATATATATATATATATATATATATATATGTGACATATCTGTTCATGGATGTGTTTTCTCTTTGCTAGATCATTGAGGAAGAAGAGGAAAATGGCGACTCTTCATACATTGAACCCCTGGGTGCAGCGTTGGCTCAGAGAGGGAAGAAGAAAGGCTCAGAGGGTCCCAGCCTCACCTTCACCAACCCGTCACTCAACACCACAGACCTGTAACACACCATCACTCAGCTCTGAGCTGAAACTGGAAACACCACCATTCCACCTTCAGCCATAAAACTACACAGCTAGTTCTATAAATGGAACAGTGCAGAGTCAGCTCCTGTGGGTTAACATCTCTCTTGCTTTCTCAAAGCAATTTTCAGCAAATGTCCTAACACGAAAAAGCATCAGTTAATGTTAATGTCACACAGTTTGTTTTTCATGCCACAGCCTGATTGGATGCACACTCTCATTATGACAGAAGCATTGTCTTAACATTTGCCTCGTTTGAAACTGGATTGTAGAAATCTGTGATGTTTTAAGAATTGTGCAAAAGAGAAAAGAGAGAAATGATCACCCCCCCCCCCCTTTTATATCTGCACTTTAAATCACTTTATTGTATTTTACAAGTATAATTTTACTTGCCTACATCTTTTTTTATGTATATTTTGATTTGATCTATTATTATTACTACATTTACTGATGTAACCTGCAAACTTACCGTAATCCTCATTGGAAATAAATATTTATACCACAGCGCTGCTGAATTCTCAAATCTCAAATCAATGATCGGTCAGAAGGTGCTGATTCGTTTTCTATAACAGCAGCTCTGACAGTAGTGCAGTTGCAAATCACAGGTTTATATTATTGTGCTTGATCTACTTCATTTCTATATTATTTCACTCATTCGCAGGGACGTCTATGGTGGACGCATTACACTCGTCTAATAATAAACAGATTTTAAAAACGTGTTGTTATTTAACAAAGTAAAAACGTATAATTGTTGACTGTTGACGGTGATGCTTTCTGTAAAGAGATGCTTGTTAAACATTTGTGGAAGGAGTCTCCGGTGTCAGTGTTTTGTAAATGTTTTCCACCATGGGAAAGTCTTCAGGATAGAGGAGTTTAAAGAAGTTTGAAGAGTTTTTCTGGTTTCTCAGTAACATGAAAAGCTTGTTTATTTTTATTTATTTATTTTTTTTCTCTTATTAACCTCCAGAGAGAAAAAAGAGAGGCTGGTAATGACAGGGAATGACTGTTTATAGCTGCTATAACATGATGAACTAACTTATTTCATGGACGTTCCAAAACATAAAATATAAATATAAATATTAATGGTTGAATGTATGACATGTCATTCGTTGATCAATAAAAAATTGTAATTTCTGGCAAATTTGCTGTGGTATAAGAGGAATGAAACACTTTGGGATCTGCTGTTTTTGGAAAATGATCAATGTCTGGGTGGAAACAGTGACCGCACTTCATCTGTAGTTTATTTCTTACATGATATACAGTATATCACTATATAAACAGTGAGGTGCAAGTGTTTTTAAATCTGCATTACATTTTTAGCACTACACCTACATTTCATCTTCATTTTTCAACTTTTTATTTGTATATAAAGTGAAAAAAGTAGGTACCTTTGTTCTTTTTTTCCAATTGAAACCAATGGCAGAGGCCATTTTTTCCATGAAGCTATACAGAAATCAGATTTCTACTCTTCTTTTGGTCACAGTGTACACATTGCCAATGTAAGGTTTTTTTTTGTTTTTTTGTTTGCCTAAACAAACAGGGTGCTCATTTGAAATTCTGCCGAATTACGGAATAGGTGATTTTATTGAAGATGACTACACACAGCTGAGATCTTAATCACTCCATGTGCTGTCGCTGCATCATTCATCTTTAAGCTTTATTCTAAGCGCTCCTCATTTACAGCCATCTAAAGTGAAGTTAGGATCTGAGGAAGGCCATTTTCATTACTGGCGTCCATTCCAGGATGTGTTCCTTCCTCATGCCCAGTGTTCCTGGGACAGTCTCCGGAGCCACCGCAATCCTGACCAGGATGAAGTGCTTACTGCAACTGAGTGAATGAGTTAGCATACTAATTACGTTATTGCGTTGTACAATTTATTTATTTATTTTTTTTACATTACACAGATTTCAGTATTTTTTTCTATTTATAGTTTTCATTATTAAATCTATTGATAAAGGTTGCCTATGGAAAAAATATGCCTATGTGTAGATTCCAGGGTAAAAAAAAAAAAAAAAAACAACAACAAAAAGAAAACAAAGGACATGGCTTAGATAGATAGATAGATAGATAGATAGATAGATAGTTTTTTAATTGGATACATACAATATAGGATAACAAAAACGCAGTACTTTACTTGGATATTTTGCTAAAACCCAGAGAACTTCATTACCCACCAGGCACAGCCGCGCGTCTGCTGACTACTTCCGGGTCACCTACTTCCTGGCTCATTTTGTTGTTGCCTGTAACTCGTACAGTTTTGCTAGGAAATATTGTTTCATAAACGTGTCGCAGTTATGTAGAAAGCTTAATAACAGAAGACCAGCAGGCCCTCCATGAGCCGTGTGTGTCCCCGTGAGGAACGAGTGGACTGTAGGGGTTTTGTCTGTCTCTTTGTTTATTTATTTATTTATTATTTGTGCTAATTAGCTGTTCAGGCTAACTCCAAACAACGCTTGCTTCCATTAACTGTATGAGTGACAGTGCTGTGGTTATGTACGCATTTCATTACAGAGTTTTAAGTACCAACTGTAAAGTCCAGACATTAAACAGTAATTCAGAAGTGTGCAATGTGAGTGTCAGTAGGTAGTTCAGTTGAAACTGGCTGAATGGGTGTTTTTGTTTGTTCATTAGGAGAGACAGAGAAAGAGAGAGAGAGAGAGAATGTGGCAGAGTCTGGGCTTGACTGTGCTGGTCATCGTGGCCACTCTCATCTGTGTGCTGCTCTTCATGCTCTTCGGTAAGACTATGAGTCCCAGTGCTGCACAAATCTTTTCAGGGGAAAGTAGCTAAAGCTCAAAAGGTCACCGGGTGACGTCACAAAAAACAGTTTGAATGTTCATCGATCCCCATTATCATTTCCATCTCGGAACGCGTTGCGCGAAGAGGGAACGCTTCCTAAAGACGGCGAACAGAGCAGGGTTTTATCGGAGTAGAATACTGTAGCGTTCGATCAAAATATGATTGTTTCGTCAGAATCGAATTATCCAATGGGTTAAATACAGAGTCGATCAGAATAGAACAGAACAGAGTTCTACTGGAATAGGAGAGAATTACTGAATTAGATTAGGATAGTTTGATCGGAATAGAGTTTATCAGAAAGGAGTTGAATTGCTTTATAAAAGAGAATAAAAGAGAATCGAATAGTTTGGTCAGAAAGGAGTACTCTTCTCAGAACAGAGGTTTTCTCAGAATAGAGTAGAATAAATTTATCAGAATGGAATAGAGTTGAATAGAATAATTC
Organism: Pangasius sanitwongsei; assembly: GCA_037576675.1. Lineage (NCBI taxonomy): Eukaryota > Metazoa > Chordata > Actinopteri > Siluriformes > Pangasiidae > Pangasius > Pangasius sanitwongsei. The sequence goes on along the minus strand of CM075015.1, from coordinate 20,474,560 downwards.
TATCAATGTAGAATAGGGTTTTATCAGAATAGAGTTGAATAGAATAGTTCTATCAGAATAGAATAGAGTTTTATCAGAATAGAATAGAGTTGAATAGAATAATTCTATCAATATAGAATAGAGTTTTATCAGAATAGAGTTGAATAGAATAGTTTGTCAGTATACAATAGACTAGAGTTTTATCAGAATAGACTGGAGTAGTTCTATCAGTATAGAATAGAGTTGAATAGAATAGTTCTATTAGTATAGAATAGTTTTATCAGAATAGAATTATCAAATTAGATTAGTATGGAGTCTATCAGAATAGAATAGTGTTTTATCTGAATAGAACAGACCAGAGTCATCAGAATGGAATTATAAAAATAGAATAGTTTTAATAGAAAATAGTTTTATTGTAATAGAATACAAGAGTTTTATCAAAATAAAACAGAACTTTTTTTTTTTAGCAGAATAGAAATAGAATAAAATACAGTCCCGTCAGATTAGAATAGAGTTTTACCAGAATAGAGTTTAATCCGAATAGGAAACAATAGATTATAACTTATTTGTATGTAGAAAGAAGTAGAATTTGGTCCGAGCGCCACAAACCGTTAAGTCTTTACAAAATTCTATCAAGAACGCAGAAGACACTTCTCTCTCTTTTAAAGAAAAATATATTTTTGTTTTGTTTCTTATATTTATCTATTTATTGACAGCAGAACATTTACTCAGTGTTTATTCAGCTGTGCTCGTAGCGTGAGCTGACACACAGGACTGTAACTCTGATATTACATAACAACACACACACACACACACACACGCTAAAGTTCAGTGCAGCACACACATCACTCAGAGTCACTAAAAGGTCACAGAGTCTCTCACACACACACACACACACACACACACACACACCCAGAAATAGACCCGTTTACTTCCCTATTAGCAGCACGGCTGAGTTCTGCGTTTTCACCTCAGTTAGGTTTGATCTGATACCGTTTCTCTCTGTTATACCCAGCACGGAATAAAAAAAAAATTATCAATAAATATATATATACATAATCATATTTACACACAAAATATGAGTTCAAATCCTGGAGCTGCCAAAGAACTACTTTGGAAAAGGCACTAAAACCATAACAGCTAATGTTTAAGCCTGAAGTGGTAAAATACGTACAACTTTATGCTCCAGCCCTAGTAATTTATATATTTTATATATTTATTGGGGCTGCAACAACTAATTGACAAAAACAATAATATTCAATAAAAAAAAAAAGAAGTTGGCAGTGAATTTCATTATTAATTACTTGGTCTATGTTATGAAATGCACACTACGTTACTTCACACTACAACTAGTGAAGCTGTTTGAAATGAATTAACTTCTTTGTTCATCTCAACTCAGTAGCGTTGATAAAATGCTATATCGTTTAATTTCATTAACATTTACAATATATATTTTAAGTATATCTTGTGTATCAAGTCACTAAGTCGCTCCTGCTTTCACGGCACATGAAAGGTACTGGGAGTCCCAAAAAGAGTCGATTCCCTGATTCAAGGCATTAAGAGTCATCTAAGAGTCAAAGCTTTGGAATTAGGGAATCGACTCTTTTTGGGAATCAACTTTTTGGAAGGAATCCCAGCACTCTTAATGTTAGCAGAGAGTCGAGTCACTGATTCCAGGCCTTGGAAACTTAGAGTCAGCCCTAAAGCTTTGGAATCAGGGAATCGATTCTTTTTGGGGCCAATTCCCAACACCTTTAATGCGAACAAAAAGAGTTGATTCCCTGATTCTGTGCATTTAAAACTAAGAGTCACCCCAAAAGCTTTGGAATCAGAGAATCGAGTCTTTTTGAGATTGACTCCCGACACCTTTAATATGAACTAAACGAGTCGATTCCCTTATTTCAGGCATTGAAAATTAAGAGTCAGCTCCACAGCTTTGGACAAACACGGCAAGCAAAATTCATTCAACATGAATATTGGCCTTTTACTTTGAATTTGACTGGAAAGGAATATTTTTCAATTAGAGCTTTTTTTTTTTTTTTTTTTTTTTTTTTTTTTTTGTTTTTTTTTTTTTTTTTTAATAAAAAACACAAATAAATATTTTTTTTTTTTTTTTTTTTTTTTTATTTTTTTTTTTTTT
>CM075015.1:20422742-20472431 GCA_037576675.1 Pangasius sanitwongsei | reverse complement strand
CCCCACCGTTTCCCAACACCCCCAACCAAAATTCAATCAAACTTCAATTTGTGCTTATTATATTTATTTTTCTTGCAATTAAAATTTTTAAATTTTTTGTTTTTTTTTTTTTTTTTTTTTTTTTTTTTTTGGTATTTAGTATATTTTTAAAATAACAACCCAAGAATAAGCTATTTTATTTTATTTTATTTTTTACATTTATTCTGTTTATTAGATTTATTTTAGCTATCTATTTAATATATAATTGAGTGCAAAAGTTTGTACAAATTGAAGATGGCAAAGAAATACAAAAAGACATTTAGGTTCCACGGATGTTCATTTATCATCACAAAATGAAACAAAACGTACGGTAAAATATTAATAGTGGTTCAAATGTTTGCATCTCCTTGTATATTTTCAAACACAAAAATAGAGACAAATGTACATGAATGCAAAAATAAAAACGCTAAATAGTGTATATATAAACTAAACATTGATATAAAAATAAGTATGAAAATAAATAGAGTAAATTAGAGACATTAGGACATACACCTCTTCACATTATATGAGAATTCTTCTTATTATATTTTCAGGCTAACATTGGAGTTAGCAAGTTTGCAGTGAAAGTGTCACATGGCTGAAGTTTTTTTCCCAGACAGGTCACTCCCAGAGTACACTACAGTACACTTCTGTCTCCATGGAAGAACTTATCTCTGTGAAATTGGAATATTTTCAGTGTAGAAACAAGGCGACACAGTGGTTGACTCATATTATGACTCATCCATTTCATCACCCTGTTTTTTTTTTTTGTTTCCATCAGTGCAAAAGAAGATTTTGTAGCTTTTTCGCAGATTTCACACCTAAACAGAGGTTACACTTGTACACTTATTATATTACGTGATTAAGTTTAAAACACAACTTCACATTAAGAAGTGAAAAAAATTCAAGATGTCACAACCGGCAAAACGTCCAACCATGTCTGGACATTAAGGGCCAAAGAATAAGGGTTCTCAAACATTTTGTAGCCAGGAACGACAGTACACATTTCTGAACTTTCCACCAACAAACACTAGCATATTTCAGGGTAACAATATTGATAAGATCTAACTGTTTTCATATTTTTTTTTCACCATATTCATCGTGCATGTTTATTGCCTCACTGACAGATTAATGAATTCTTAAAGTGGACCGACTCAGTGTTGGACTGATCTGTTGCTGGTTTGCAGGTTGGTACGTGGTGTGGCAGCTCTTCCTGTCCAAGTTTAAATTCCTGCGAGAGCTGGTCGGGGACACGGGCTCGCCACAGGCCGAAACGGAACCCTCGGGATCGGAGAGCGAACGCAGCTCCCCTCCGACGCCCCGCCATCGAGCCAAACCCGCACGCCAAAGAGTCGCTTTTCCAAGCAGCGCTACGTAAATTTCAAGAAAGCACCGTCAAGCTCCGAAATGAAATTGATGAACGAGCCACTCAGAAAGCACTTGCCCCTTTTAGACCTTGCCAAAAATAACAAAGAAAGGGGTGCCAAGCAGAATTTAAATGCTTAATATCGAGGTGTATAGTTGTAGTCTATACAGCATTTTCCTTGACTAAAATTACAGCTTCTCTTCTCTCTCCCTGTCTTCACCTCTTCCTATTCTTCCTTTAGTTTTATTCTGTTGTCAGAAAGGCACTGTGTATCTTCTTCGCAGATCACTTCCATGACCTTACAGATATAGAGTGATCAAACCCTCCTTGTCTATTTATCTGAAAAACGTTCCAAGACTGTGTACAGTCGAAAGACAAAGCGGACAGTTGGAAGACGAACTACATTTTACGATTTTTCCGTTTCCGAAGCGGCTCAGGCAGGCCTGCTACTCCCCGTTCGACTGACTTGCCATCATGCTGCTAAAACGTTTCATTCATGTAACCGCACACGGGCTGCTGGGTGAGAGGGAACCGTAACGGGAGACGTAAACAATGCTCTGAAGCTAAACATGTGACGCAAACTGACAAAACAGTCTGACTTTTATTTACATTCAGCTCTCTTAGACGTCTGACGTGCAATGCAAAGAGGAATGTACCAGTCAGCTAGCAGAAAATAGGCCCCACACCTGCGCAATGAAACGTTTCCGGGCTAACCTTGGGTTCCACATGCGACACAGGGGTTGGAGCTTTGTGAAGCCACTCATATAGGATTCCTTTGTTGTTTTCTTTAACCATGCTAAAGATTAATATTCATAAATCAGATCTGTTACTAGTCGACTCCACTCCTTCTGAGCTCCCCCAGAAAGAGCCAACTCCACTGAAACAGCGTAAAGCAGCATGGAAGCTGTCATATTTTATGTTTTAGGATCATTTCTGTTATGGCAACAGCTGTATTTTTCCCTTCACAATAAAAGTATTGGATAAAACCTTCGGATGAGGTGTGTGTCTATAAAATATGACGAGTGTACATATGTGAATGGCATTCTTTTCATCTTGTGTCTTTGTGTTTTATGTATTCTGAATGGTCGACTTGAGTAATGGGCGATAGCTAGGACTCAATATGGGCTCAATGATGTAGAATAATCAGTTATTTATTAGAAAAAATCTTCACAATAGGGAAAAGGTAAACAAAAAAAACGTGGTGTTAAAATCCTTTCTGGTAACACTTTATTTAAAGGGCTATATGACACCTAGATAAGTCCAACATAAATATTTATAATAGCTAAAACCGCAGCTTTTTGAATTCTGTAATCTGATTGGTCAGAAGGTGATGATTAATTTTCTATAACAGCAGCTATGCTGATAGTTCCAGCTGTGATTCAAATCACAGCTTTATACTAATGCGCTTGTTCTGCTGTTATAATTTCTATAGTAACAACTCGTTCACAGGGACTTGTATGTATATCATTTACGGAAGGAGTCTCCAGTGTCAACACCTGGAGAACAGGAAGTTTTCCATCATGGGAAAGACATCTTCAGGACAGAGGAGTTTGCAGTTTTCGGTTTCTCAGTAGCATGACAAGCTGGTATTGTTAACCTCGAGAAAGGGAAAAAAGAGAGGTAAGGGATTAACATTTTATAGCTGCTGGAACATAAGTGATAACAGGAACTTTTATGTTTTGTGGTTGTTAAACAAACTACATTGTTTTTTGTAGAAAATGTGGATTTTATACAATGTGTAATTCTTTATTAAATAAAAAAAAAACCTTGATAATGTTGGCAAACTGCTATGGATAAGGAGCAAAATGTGATCGGGCCACATCGCAACACTCTGTTGTTGACTATTTTCCTATAACAGCACACCCCACTGTGTTCACGTCGCTGTTGAATATTCACTTCTGATTGGCCAGAAGTTTTTTTATGCAACCCTGACAGTAGTGCCATATGCAAGGCAAATCACAGGACAATGAATAAGGAACTCTGTCATATGATGCACATGGCAAACTGTCTGAAGCTGGTCCACCATCATCGGTTGAGGCTTTCACATTTGAAAGTCTCAGCTGATGTGACATCATTATTTAATATTCAGTTCCTGTTGAAATGCTGCTGAATTTGTTAAAACTCATCATCATCATCATGCATCTGTTTCGCCCCAAAATGAAGTCTAAAGAAGCCACTAGATGGCAATATAAACCAGACAGTGTTTAAGAAGAGTGTAATTTCTAGTGAGGCCTACTGGAGATAAAGTGGTGGAGGTAATGTGTGTATTTCAGTAATTAGAGAGAAAACAAAAGCGAGGGCGTAAACCCACGTAGCCACATACACAAAAGAGCTTGAAAAAAAAAATCAAGATTTTTAAAAAAATATTTCCATTTCGTAAATGGCAAATCAGCGAGTGCGTGTGTTCGTGTGTGTTTCCCCTTTTCAATTAGAACTGGAGGTTTAGAGAGAATTGCAGGAAGCCTGTGTTACTCTGGCATGGCCATTTCCTCCTCTCACTCGCTCACCCTTGCGACGGTGTGTATTTGATGTCTGTGGGTGTGTTTATCTTTTGCCTTTATTCGCAGGATGTCTATGTGGGTCAGTTTCACTTCAGCCTTAGTCACGAGACTGTGTGTGTGTGTTTGGGGTTACTCACTGAAATGATTCACTGTTTATAATATCAACATTTACAGGTGAGACTAAGAGACAAAAACCTCTGTGATGCTGACCATTTTTTTTCTACAACATACTCTATTTTAAGTAGACGATTCAGTGAAATGTCAAAAGCTGACAATGGGCCGCTTCCCGTAAATAGAGTCGACTAGCCAAAACATGTCAGTTATGTAAGTGTAGCGGAGTGCTGTAACGTTTTGGTTGCAGGTATCTTGGACAAGTGTATTGCTATTTGGTATAACTGGATAAAAGGTATAGCTTCTTGTAACATGTAGTCTATATTTTAGCTTTATTTAAATTTCCTTTTAGTTTAAACTAAATTTGGACTACTGAGCTTAAAATTTTAACTCGACTTAGATGTTGAGCTGGGGATGCTGGACTTGACTTTAATTCTGGAGCTGGCGACTCTAGACTTGACTTGGAGTCTTGAGCTTGGGACTCTGGAGTCAACTTGGACTGCTGAGCTGGGAATGCTGGATTTGACTTAGACTCTTACAGTGGGGACATTAGACTTGATTTTAATGATTGAGCTAGAGACTCTAGACTCAACTTTGATTTTAGAGCTGGCCACTCTGGACTCGACTTGTACTCTTGAGCTGGGGAATCTGGAGTCACCTTGGGCTCTTGAACTGGGGATTCTGGAGTCACCATAGACTGTTGAGCTGGACATTCTAGACTCGACTCTGTCTCTTGAGTTGTGACTCTGGATTTGACTTAAACTCTTAAGCTGGGGACTCTGGACTTGATTTTAACTCTAGAGCTGGAGGCTTTGGACTCATCTTGGACCCTAGCACATGGGACTTTGACCTCAACTTTGCCTCCAGAGCTGGGAGCTCAGGACTCAAATTTGTCTCTAGACCTGGGACTATGGACTCAACTTTGACTCTAGAGCTACAGACTTTGGATTTGACTTTAACTCTAAAGGGACTCAGGTTGGACTCTAGAGAAAATACCCACTTGCTCCCACAGACACTCTTATCTAATTCCACCTACTCCTGCACCAAGTCTGACCAATCCTTTTGCGCAGGGAAAACAGACCAATAGACTGACGTGTTAATGAACATGGGCTTTCTTTGTCCTGCATGAAAGTGATAACCAAACATTCCCGTGATTTTTTTGTTGTTGGGTCCTACAGGATCCCACTTCTGATGCACAGCTCTGCTCTAGAGCTAGTCAATCTGGACGCAATAATGAGTCATAACCTATAGTTGCTAACCCACAGTGATTGAGCCTTAACATGTACTTAGCAAGCTACAACATGTAGCTGCTGAACCATAACCTTGTGTTTTTGATGGAAAGCATTTAGTTACAGAGCTGTGACATGTAGCTCCTCAGCCATACTGTGTAATTACTGAGCTAGCTATGACCAGTGGTCACTCAAGATATATTTGCTGAGCTTAAACATCAGCTATATCCTGTAGTTACTTCATTATAACCTATATAGTTTAGCTATAATACAAGCCATAACCAGTGATGCTTAATAAGCTTAATGGGAAAAAAAATAGCATTGCTAATTGTACCAATGTGTGTGTGTGAAAGAGGAAATGTGCATGTTGAGAAGTGTAAATGCTGCTTTCTGAAGTGCGGGTTACTTTGACAAAATTTCTGTGTGTGTTTGTGTGCGTGTCTGTGTGCATGCTAATGATGGGTGCAGCTGTACCCCCTGCTGATTTGAATCCGTATTCACATTAAGCAGTGCGAGATAAGGCCAGCGTTTCCTTCTACAGCATGCTCAGTATTCCATTTGCGGGCTCGGGATTAACGTCACATTTCTGGAAAAAGCCTTCAGGTGCCATAGCTATCTCACATAGGAGTGTGGAAATGTGTGTGTATTCAAATCTGCTTCCTTATGTACTGTATTAACTATACTGTAGCCCATGTGTGTGTGTACACTTCCATAAGCTGATAGGTAGGAGAACTCAGACTTCTCCTTCTCCTTCAGTAAGTCTTAATTGAATGAATATTAATAAAATGTATATCTTTCTCATTTGCTACCAATTTTAATTATGTACTCTGATTCATTAGGTCTGCGATCACATATAGTGAGGGTGTTGAGTTATTTATTACTTAAGGAAACATTCGAGATTCTGCAGTTTTGCATTAAGTGCTGAAGTAGATATGGAGGAAAAAATAAATGTCTGGTGGTTGATGTGTGTAATTTAAAACCATACCAAGATTCTAAGACTAGATGGAGTTTTTAGCCAGTAAGTAGCATAGTTGTGTTTGGTCAAGGGTCAGTTTCAGAAAAGCCAGATTGAACATCTTTTGCTATCTCTTGAAAGACTTGGCAAGTGGATGGAGGAAAAGAGAAATAACGATGGTGTGTGAAGTCACAATATCTTATCTCATCTCATCTGAACACCAGTGATTTAGTATATACACATCCTAAGTTTTGCTTATGACTAAAGCCCTATTAGGACTGGAATAGTTTTACATGGAGAGGTGGAGTAATGTCATTTATAGTAGAATATTTCTGGGATTTATTTAATCCGACTAAGTCGTGTGTGCTTGAATCTGGAAAGATTATACCTTCAAGGTAAATATATATCCAGGTAAGGTACTTGATATACCATTTGAATTGGTAATGATAGTTATATTCTGTGGGGAAGAGAAGTGTTGTGTATCTCTTCAGGATAAAGACACTCGAAGTGCTTGTTTTTTTCTGTCGTCTCCTGCCAAACCAAACTGAAACCAAGTATTAGCCAAGAATGAAGTTGTGTTGTGTCAAAGAAGCGACACCTCCAGGGGTTTTAGGTAACTTGAATAACAAGGTAATCCTACATATAATACAATATATGGCCTAAAGTATGATCATCACACCCATATGTGTGCCTTCGCCAAAGCTGGAGTCGCACAACTGTATAGAATGTCTTTGTATGCCGTAGCATTAAGATTTCTCTTCACCGGAACTAAGGGGTTGAGCTTGCACAGGAACATGTTCCTAAACATGCTCCTGTGCACAAAGCAAGGTCCACAATGACATGGTTTACTAAGGTTGGAGTGGAAGAACTCGAGTGGGCTGCACACAGCCCTGCATTTGACATGAACCAGAACGCAGATTGCACGCTAGGCCTTCTCGTTCCAACATCAGTGCCTGACCTCACTAATGTTCTCATGACTGAATGAGCATAGATCCTCACAGCCTCGCTCCGAAATCTAGTGAAAAGTCTTCCCGGAAGAGTGGAGTCTGCTATAGCAGCAAAGATGGAACCAACACAATATCAATCCCCATGGATTTGGAATGGAATGTTCAGCAAACACATATTGGTGTGATAGTCAGGTGTCGACAGTGATCACAAGCTCTCCAACAAGTACTTGAAGAAACAATGAGTTCGGATTAAAATGAGGTGTATGTAGTACACGTGCAATTTTTAGTGTGTACGTCATGAAGACACGCCCACCTCTGCGATTTGTACGTATACTAATTGGCTTTCCTGTGCAAATTGACAATCATTATGACTCTCACCAGGATACCATGGATTCTTGCACCCTTTAGGAACTGCTGCTGTGATTATGCTCATCCCAGGAGTTGTACTATTTACAGTATGAACCTAACAAATGTCTAGTATTCCTTCAACACCGTTCAGCATGATCGAAATATGGAGTGTATTATACAGAGAGTGGGTTCCCACTAGATGCTCCAGATTTCTTTGTGTTGCTTTGTCAGGAGGTCTTTCCTTTCAACCGTCATCTCTTCTATAAATCCAATCATATCCAAACTTATAAAGCTGAATCTAGTCCAAACACAGAGCTGAACAGTTGTGTGTTAAGAGCCTGGATCAATTTGATCTCTTTTTTTCACTAGTGAAGAACTTGTAGCACTGGCCATCCATTCTGATTATTCATCTTCTGAAATATGAAGTGACAAAAGTGCATTACTCAATTATAAAGGCGCTTTGATATAGCTGAGCTTCAGCAACAATCAAAGCTGTTTTCACTTGGATGCATTAATATTACACTGCCAAGCATCTGTCAAGACCACGTCCTGTTTCTCTAATGAGGGAATAGCTGCACGCAAAACACATCACCCACACCCACTTTCTCGATATTGCTAACAAATGTTAATTACTTCTCTTGAGCCCATTAAAATGTGAATATATATGTGTGCGCATGAAAAAATTTTGGCACCCATATTCAATCCAGTGCCAGAAAAAGCCTTACACTTCATTTTTCTCTTATTATATCCTGAATTTGGTGATATTAGGTAAGTAGTAAATACACTTTCGTTCAACTTGCGTCCCGCCTCATGCGTATCAGAATGAACGCATTAATATAAGCCTGTGATTATGAATTTCAGCCAGAACTACTGTCAGATCTGCTGTTATAGAAATTTCTTCAACACTGTAGATTGTAGATTTATTTACTAACCATTTGGATCTTTCATCATCCTCAGCGGATGACGAGGTTAAGATTCTGTTCACTAGAATGTTGAGAGTTCAGCCACTTTGGATAAACGCATCTACCGTAAATAGATATGAATAAATATTTATTGTACATATGAATAAATGTATTGACTAACTTTTGCTTAAATGTTCATTCTGTTCACACAGAACTGTTCATAATCATTTTAGTGCAATTTCAGACATATTTTAGGTCTTTCTTGCCTCTGCAGCCAAGGACTTGTGCTTTGGCGGCCAAACAAAGGCTTGCTTGTGTGACTCATACACTCTACACACTGCTGAATTTACTGGTCTGAATACTGAATGAATGAGGTTAACACACACACACACACACACACACACAGAAAAGGAGTCATGAGAATACATATCGATTTATGACGAGCATCTCTAAATGATGACATTTACATTGACCCTAATTCTTGCCATTTCTTTTACCTTATACATTTCTAATAGATTTAATTAAACAAATGCAGAAAAAAAGCAGCTGTGTAATCCTGTGAATTCAGGGAGAAGAAAGGCTGAAGAAGTGATCGCTTCTTTCTGTGGGATGAAAAGACACATCCTTGATCCTTCAGTTATTGAATTACAAAGCTGTCTTACGAGGTGTTTTACGACGACGTACAGGAGTGGAGTTATTTCATTTTTGTAGTCAGTACAGAAAAAGCACACAAATACGCCTTAAAAAATAGACAAAAAATTTAAAAAACATATGAAGTAACTTTCCCAGGTTTCTTTAAACAATAAATCTGCTTTCACTCCAAAGCAAACGTTTTAATTGTCATCCTAAGCAACTTTTTTTTTTTTTGGCGTTGTTTTTGAGCGTCAAAACTTCCGAAAAGTGCTGAATGAAGTCATGCAATTTTTCAGCTCCAGGCCAATCAGGTCGCAAGTTTAGGGCAAGCGAGGAAAACAAACATGGAGGACAAAGTTGCTGTTGAATAAATGTGTCTTGTTAGTGAGCAAATATCAGGAGATTAATGACATGTTGAATTAAAAATATTTCATTACCAATATTTCAACATTACTCACTCTCTCACTCTCGCTCTCCGCTTCATCCTGGATCTCAGGCCTCGCCCGGCCACGATGGGCATGTTTATGTGACTCGAGAAGATCGAATAGATCCTGGTTGGAAGACCGAAGGAATCTAGTGGGTTGATACTCAGTCAATAACTCACAGAGATTAGTAGGGCCTAGATGAAATAAAAACGTGAATTACTTTCAAAATCTTTAAAAGAGAGAAAAGGCTTTGCTTTAGAAAGCAATCGCAGCTGAAAAAAGCAAGCTTTGACTGAATTTATTTGACGGTCAAACTTTAAGCTATCATCAAAAATAAAACCCAGGTTTTTTTTACCCATGGTTTCAAGCACAAAGACCTGCCACTCAAATCCAATTTCGTGGAATTTGAAAACTCAGACGGACTAAAAACAATAATTTCAGTTTTCTTTTCATTGAAAATTTAAAAATTTTATAAAAGCCAAGCCTTCACATCCGCCAAACATGCCATAAGAGACTCAAGACCCGCAGAATTGCGTTTGACAGGCAAATAAACCTGGGTGTCATCCGCATAACAGTGAAACGAGCCAAGAGGGAGCATATAGAGAGAAAAGAGCAAAGGAGCCAAAATAGAACCCTGGGGAACCCCACAGGGCAAAAAAGCATTACTCGAGTAATGTTCACCCATCTTGACTGAAAAACTCCTATTTGCAAAATACGATTTAAACCAATCTAAAGCTACACCTCTTAAACCAACGCAATGTTCTAAACGATCAATGAGAACCGCATGATCGACTGTATCGAAAGCGGCCGTTAAATCTAAGAGCACAAGGACTGCAAAATCACCTGAATCACATGATATTAAAATATCATTAAGAACCTTCGAAGAAAAAGCGCAGTCTCGGTAGAATGACTTTTACGAAAACCTGACTGAAATGTTTCAAACATTGAGTTATCAGCTAAAAAACTTTGTCACTGTGAAAACACAATTTTTTCCCCAGAATCGTGGAGATAAAAGGCAGATTAGAAATAAGTTTGTTAAAACTGATGAGTCCAGATTGTGTTTTTTAAGCAGTGGGTAGACTACTGCATGCTTTAAACAGTCAGGCATAATGCCAGATTCTAAACTGGGATTAATTATGATCAGAAGATACGGAGCAACATCAATAAAAACTTGCTTAAATAAAAAAGAAGGAAGAATATCCAAAGACGAGCCCGAAGGCTTAAGCTGCTCAACTATTTCCAGCAAATCTGAAACTGAGACTAGTTTAAACTGGCTAAAAAAGATAGTGGAGATGGAGGGGTTAGATGTATTAAAAGACGAGGGAGTTATCCCCAGCCGGAGATCCCTGATTTTACTATCAAAAAATAATAAAAATTCTTCACACGATGGAGAAGAAACCCCAGGAAAAAGACAGGCCGACGGGCTGAGAGCAGCATTAATAATGCTGAAGGGACTCTTTGAGACCGGAGTCACATCACCCAAGAACTCAGCAACGCCGTTAAAAAAGTTCGTATTGAATTTTGAACAATTGAAGTTCAAAGCTGCTGTAATTGTTGCTCACCACCGAGCGACAGGTAAAATGATCTTTATAAATAGAAACATGTCCGCCAGCCCAACCAGTTTTGCGTGGGGAATTAAAAAACAAACATTTAGATGCCAAAAGTTCACCCGGACAGAGCCAGGTCTCAGTCAGAAATAAAAAATTCTGGTGAAGTGAAGTGTAGCCAAGTACGGTGACCCATACTCGGAATTTGTGCTCTGCATTTAACCCATCCAAGTGCACACACACAGTAGTAAACACACACACACACACACACACAGTAGTGAACACACACACCCGGAGCAGTGGGCAGCCTTGTTTGCTGCGGCGCCCGGAGAGCAGTTGGGGGTTCGGTGCCTTGCTCAGGGGGCTCACCTCAGTCGTGGTATTGAGGGTGGAGGAGAGCGCCGGTCATTCACTCAAACCACCTACAATCCCTGCCGGACCCGAGACTCGAACCCACAACCTTCAGGTTCACCTTCGGGTTACAAGTCTGACTCTCTAACCATTAGGCCCCCCCTTTATTTCTTTTTTTTTTTTGTAGTGGAAAAAAAAGGGGGGGGGGAGGGGGGGGGTGTTAAAAAGGGGTAGAGAACGCCGGCGATAAAAGCTTGGAGAGAAAACAGGAGAATATGCACCGGAGTCCGGGACCGTCACAGGCGGAACCAGGGGGATTATCCACGCCCGAATCGGATCCAGGGAGCGCCGGCGAGCAACACGATCTCCAAAAACTCCATCCGAGCAGAGACCAAAAGAGACCGGAAGCTCTGTGTGTTTCAGCAGTGCAAGCCTTAGCTTAACAGCAGTGCCACCCCGTTTTCCCCGGCGTCGCCTCCGCCTCCAGGCCGGTAAGGAACATGGCCAGCGGCGTAGATATCCAGGTATGGATGATAGTATAGGAGGAGGAGGAGTATAACGAGAGCCATTCCGCAACTGATATGGCAGCGCGTTTGCAGAAACCTGCAGATTTAAAAGGAATGCCTGATCATAAGTCAGTAGCAGTGAGCCACAACGGCTCAGCGGCTGGCAGATAAAACAGATTAAAACAAAGAAACAAACAGCACATGGAAGGACAGACGGCAAGCCACACACACACACACACACACATCTGCGCCATCTTAGATCTTCCCAATCAGGTTAAAAACTACAATGGCGTGAATGGATTCTAGGCTGACTTTTAGGACACGTGCTTAGAAATTGTCAGATAAGTGTAAAAAAAAAAAAAAAAAAAAAAAAAGCAATAATAATGTATGAAGGTGTTTAGCAGGAATGGAATGGGGTGCTAATTGAAGATCTTTAAAAACGAATTTATAGTGCATCGATCAGATCAGCGCTGGATTATGGGGGTAAGATCTATGGGTCTGCACCACTATGGTTGATTAGGAAATGGAAGCAGTACAGGCAATTGTTAAGAATATGCTGTGGGGCTTTTAGATCCTCTCCAGCATCAGAATTGCAAGTGGAAATGGAAGACATGCTCTTGGGTATTCGCAGGTTAAAGCTGACTGAATTATTGGGTTAATCTGAAAGGACATTCTGAGACACACCCAGTTACAAAGGCTCAGAGGGAGTGCTGGGAGTATGGGAATAATAATAATAATAATAATAATAATAATGATATCATCAGACATTTTGCTTGGACAGCAAATAAGCATGCTGAGACTCTGGGTATTACAGAAATTACAGTTAGTCCAACTGTTGTCTTAGCAAATATACCTCCATCCTTATTCTCCATGCCTCAAGTTGTTCTTCATCTACAATATAAAGTTAAGAATGAAACATCTGTACCTAATTAGGTTGTTGTTCGACAGTATTTAGATCAGACATACACTCCTCAGTGATCCATATATTACCAGATGGTTCTAAGGATCCTATTTCGGGTCACACGGCTGCAGCGGTAAATTAAAAAACTCACCATATATCAGTTTTTACACCAGAGTTAATAGCAATCTTGTTAGCTCTTCAACAGGTAGAGGATGTTCAGCCAAAGAGGGTAGTTATTTGCTCAGGTTCATGATCAGCTTTAACTAGCTTATTAAGTGGACAGTCTACATCAAGACAAGATTTAATATATGAAATCCTTATGAGTTTGCCTTAGAGTCCAGAATACGGGGATAGTCCTGCCATTTCTGTGGGTACCAGCACATATGGGAGTTCAAGGCAACGAAATAGTGGATAATCTGGCCAAACAGGCAATGAAACATATGGACGTTGAAATTCAAATTCCACTAAGCAAAGCAGAGGTAAAAGGGCAAATCAAAGAACTCATGAATATAAAATGGCAAGAAATGTGGGACAGGGAAATGAAGGGCATCCACGAAGAAGTTGGTAATGGGAGAATAAGTTTCAGTAGTACGAAAGAAGATACAATCTTAGAAGACATCACTCAACTCCAGATAGGACACTCTGGTTTAAATCATTCATTGCTCATAATAAGGAAACATCAAGCCGGATTATGTACATCTTGTGGTCATGCGGAGACTGTTGAGTATGTAATATTACATTGTGTAGCATTTACTAGGGAAAGAGATGAGCTATTGCAGAAATTGAGAACTATAGGTTTAGTCGACTTCTCTTTACCAAATCTACTTAATTGAAAAAAAAACAAAGAGCAATGCTTTATTATCTCAGATTAACAGGATTAGATAATAGAATATAACTATGCATACTGTATACTTTTTATTTCCCTTCCTATTGATGCTTCACACTCTAGTCCAGTCGGTGTGTAAACCATCAAATCATACTTGAAGAAGAAGAAGAAGCTACTTTATTTTGCCTGGTATATTAAACATGGAGTCTGGATCCCTGGAGGACTAGTGGTTAGGCCTCGGTGCTCTCACCACCATGGCCCGGGCTCGATTCCTGGCCAGGGAACCAACCGCAGAAGCTAGGGTCTCACACGACAGTGTGGACAGTGCACTTCCAAGTGCCGGTCTCAAGCCCGGATAAAATTGGCGAGGGCTGCGTCAGGAAGGGTCATCCAGCGTAAAAACTGTGCCAAATCAAATATGTGGACCAATGATCACTATGGTGACCCCTAATGGGGAGCAGCTGAAATAAGAACAACAACAACATATTAAATACAGTATGAAGTCTCTATAGTCACTGTTTTGTGATTAGTTTGAGTAATGCTGTGCATTTAGTGCAACAGTAATAATAATTATAATGATATTATTAATAATATTAATGACTAGGACATGGTGGTGGCATTGTTTGGTTACGGTGTGCGAGCCACTTTGAAGTTTTCGGGGTATGATATCCTAGTTTAAAAATATCACAATTTCACGGTATTATTCAACCATTTTAAAACGCAGAAGCTGGCGGTCAAAATGAAAGGAAAAACATTATAAACATTCTGTGGTGCAAAAGTCTTTACACATCCTTTAACATCTCTTGGTACAATGATGCCAGCTTCCAAAGCACAGGCTGAGCTGGATAAACGGGTAGTCCATCATTTATGACAAAGTTAGCAACATGCAGGCGGTGTTTTGGAGAAGTCAGCTCTCTGATCTCCCACTGTGACTAACTGTGAAACCATAACAACCCTAATCGACACAGAAGCAGCTCTGGTCAGTGCATTTTACTTCTCTTTCTTTCTTTTTTTTTTTTTTTTTTGTAGTGGAATCTGTTGATAAAGTGTATGTCCTTGAAAATCTTTTCACAGGCTCTTGTTTGAATGATGTCATTGGAATTGCGAGTGTCCAAAATGAAACTAAAGCAGCAGTAAGAGCGACTCAGAGTTTATACATCCTTGTAGGCAAATCCACATGCAAATAATTTGATTACGGCCAAAAGCTATCCATAGGTCATCTATATCGTACGTGTTTCTAAATGCTGTTTGTCTTGCACTCTCTCTAGCTTTGGAAGAACATGATCGGCATAACAGGTTTACTTGGTGCTGTTGATTAAGAATTTGGTTTGAAATGACTTGGAAGGAAGTGCGCCGGGCAAAGCAGTGACATTTTAAACAGGATAACGTCTTTACTTTTTCAAACAGGTAAGCCAACTCGTACGCAAAGTCCTGACAGTTAGCGGGGTTGGAAGTTTCGATCGTGATCGGCGTTGCGGCTGAAACGGCTACAACCTGCAGCTTCACTAACCAGAATAATTTCATTGACAAATAAAGGACTAAAACTGATCAAAAAGTAATTTACTGTAATTTACTCTTTTTTGAAATTCGCTCTTTTATTGTGAGAATGTTAAGAAATGTAATGCCTTTACGATAAGCATATGGCTCGGCTTAAGACAGAGCCTACGCCCAACAGGAAGTCAGCCATTTTGGATATTTTGTATTTTGAGAAGTACCAAGTGTTTAAATACTCCTCCTGCCTAGTGGAGTTATCAGATTCAAACCAAATTTGTCCCTGATGTTAAACTGCGAAGGACTGTTTGATCTGTCAAACAGTGTTGTCATGCTGAGGCGATCGTTGAGCATGTCACGCTGAGCCAGAAAGTGCTTCTACATTTAAATAATATAAATAATAGTGCTTTGTGTTTATCTGAAATGTGTACTTTTTATTGTGAGAAAATTAAGAAACCCTGGCTATAGACTTTAGCAGCTTCCAAATAAACATTAATAAATGTCACAATGTCATGTCCTATGAGGAAGTGGGGTCTGATTGCTCCATTTTTAAATATGGAGTAAACAAGTCACTTTCTGGATGGACATTAAAATACTGTTTCTTTTTTTTCCTCAAAGAACAATTAAATATAATTTATTATATATAGCTGCAGCTTGAAATGTGTAAGCTCATGTTTGTTTCATCTTTAAGGTATTGTGTTGATAAATGCTTTAGAAATCTTTACATTTAACACTAGAAGTGTAGAAGTTCATGCCAGCGCAAAATGAATCATCTGATAGCTCTCTATTCATAGTGTAATTTGTGTACTTTACTTGGCTGCCATTAAGCTAAAATACATAGAATTGCCCTTTCTTCTGTCCATTAACACATTCCTGTCTATTCATATACGCTGATTGACCCAGTTCACCTTAAACAACTTGTAGGAAGTAGGCGAACCTGCCGAGCCCTAGGGCATGCAAAGCAGTGTTATTGTTTTGTTCAAAAGGAGAAAAAGTTCCGTGTAAGAGTGCCCAATATTTTTTGATGTAAGCGTTTAATTTCAGAACATGGCTTCCAGCTCAGTCTCATCGGAGCCACCTGATGTCCTTCAGGAGAGCGACAGCGATGATGGTGGAAACAACTTATCGGGTCTGGAGGATGAGGACA
Source organism: Pangasius sanitwongsei (assembly GCA_037576675.1). Taxonomy (NCBI): domain Eukaryota; kingdom Metazoa; phylum Chordata; class Actinopteri; order Siluriformes; family Pangasiidae; genus Pangasius; species Pangasius sanitwongsei. The sequence goes on along the minus strand of CM075015.1, from coordinate 20,456,227 downwards.
ATGATGAAGCAATGATGGATCTGGATGAGGATGATTCTGCCGATGAGTAAGTAACTTAATGAGGACACCTCAGAGAAGAATCCAGGACGTACAAAATGGAGTCGTGTTGTGAATGTGGCACATGAGCCGATATATCCGAGATTTACGAAGTTACATTTTACCAAATAAATCCCATTTATACATTCCAGGACTGGCAGAAGTAACATAATTACATCAGACACACACACACACAAAAACCTGATCAGGGAAAAAAAATGAACACAAAGACATTTGAAAAACATTGAGGTAACTGCACAATCATACACAATGAAAAGGTGACATGGTAACAAATCTAGTGCTAGAGCGATTTTATTAGCCGTATTGTGTATTTATGGTGAGCCTCAGGTGAGCACACCAGGCTACATCAAGTAAATTTTGTTTTAATACTTTTGTTACTCTTGTACAGTAGTCAAAGCAAAGACTATTGTTATAGTTTTTATATGTACGTCTTGGCTGGAACAAGTGGTGAACAATATTTTCCTCACAAAGGTAAATTTATTCTGTCTGCAGAAGTGATGCTGCTGATGATGAGCAGTACACGCCACCAGTGAAGAGCCCACACAAGTCTGCTCAGTCAACATCTTCCCCAGCATGGAAGACACCCGAAGACACCGACGTGGCTCCACCAGCGATACGGTTCCGGCCTGCGCGACCTCCTGGGGTGCAACTGAGAGACGTGCACACGCCTCTGGGGTTGTTCAAACTCTTCTTCTCTCCAGATGCTGTGGCGACGTTGTGTCAGAACACCAATAAACAGGTTGCCAGGAACATCGAACAAGGGCACAAGTACAAATGGACTGCTTTGACAGTAGACGAGTTCTACAAGTACATCGGACTCATTTTTTACATGGCACTGATCAAGCTGGACCACATCCAAGATTACTGGCGGCAAAACAACATTTTTTCCATCGCCTTCCCAGGGATGGTGATGACCAGAGACAGATATAGGACCATTTCCTGGAATGTGCACATGAGCGATCCGGATGAGGACCAGGAAAACGATATTAGGCGGGGAACGCCTCAGCATGACCGACTTTTCCGGGTGAAACCGCTCATGGACAAGATTCGGGAGGCCTGCAAAACCTTTTATCATCCACAGAGAAACCTTGCGGTGGACGAACGAATGGTAGCAACTAAGGCAAAGACTGGTATGACGCAGTACATGAAGAGAAAGCCCACCAAATGGGGCTTCAAGTTGTTTGTAATGGCCGACTCAAGCAACGGATACACAGTGGATTTTGCTGTGTACACAGGAAAGGACAGCTCTTACACAGGTCAAGGGATTTCATACGACACTGTGATGTCATTCATGGATCATTCCTTCTTGGGGTCCGGGTACCATGTGTACATGGACAATTTCTACACGAGCCCGAAGCTATTCAGGGACCTGCATGCTCGGAAATTTGGCGCTTGTGGGACGTACAGGGACAAGAAAAAGAACTGTAAGGACTGCCCGAGTACTACATTGAACGCTTTCAGGAAAACGTCACGCAGGGGAGACTTCAGGTGGTTCAGGGATGGTCCTCTGGTGTTTGTGAAGTGGATGGACGCCCAAGAAGTCTCCGTTTGCTCCACGATCCACGCAGCCTTCAATGGCGAGACGATACAACGGAAGGTGAAGACCCCGAAAGGGACCTGGGACACGCAGACATTTTCATGCCCTACCCCTGTCCTCAAGTACAACGAATACATGGGAGGTGTGGACTTGTCTGACCAACTGATCCAGTACTACACAGCCCAGCACAAGACCATGAAATGGTACCGGAAGCTGTTTTTTCACTTCTTGGACATTGCGGCTACGAACGCATACATCTTACACAAAGAGCTTGCGTCGCAACAACTGCGCGATGCCTTGACACACAAAGCGTTCATGGAAGAGCTGACTGCACAGCTGTGCGCCATGTCACAGAAAATCCCTTTAAATCGTGCCAGCTCTGATCACGTACCGGTGCCCGTGGCCGAACTGTCTAGAGACGTCCGTCGGGTGGCTTCGCAAGGCCGCAGGAGCTGCGTCCTCTGCCGATTGCAGCATTCTAAAAAGCATAACACTCCATGGAAGTGCGGGGAGTGCGACGTTCCTCTTTGCCTGCAGCTTACTAGAAACTGTTTTCGTGAATGGCATGGTAACTGTCTTAAAGTGGAAAAAAAATAACCACCTATAATAGAATGGTGAATAATTTCATCTTAACCTTTCCTAAATTGGCATTAACTATTATGCCATTAAAGGGATATTTCACCCAAAAGTAAAAAATTCTGTCATCAATTACTTGCCCTTGTCATTCCAGACCCATAAGACTTTTGTTCATCTTCGGAACACAAATGAAGATATTTTTAATGAAACCAGGGAGATTTCTGTCTCTCCATTGACAGTCCATGTAACCAAAACTTTCAAGCTCCAAAAATTCATAAAGGTATCGTAAAAGTAATCCATGTGACTCCAGTGGTTTAATCCCAGTTTTATAAAAGCGATACAAATGCTTTGTGTGTGGGGGGGAAAAAAAAAAAAAAATTAAGTCTTTATTCACAAAATATCTTCACTTTATTTATATGCTACCAATTGGACAAATAATCAAACGCTATGGGTTTAACTTCCACTGTTATGCAGATGATATTCAGATTTATTTTAGCGTACCTTCCACCTCAGTGTTTCCTCCGCCTACATTAACAACTTGCATCAAGGAACTCGAGCTTTGGCTGGAGGCAAATGACCTTATATTTAACTCTGATAAAACCGAGGTATTTCTAATTGGCTCTAAAGCTGTTGTATCTAAATTTTCTGGTCAACGGATGGATCTGGATGGTGATCTGATTATGCCGTCCACGACAGTTCGCAATCTTGGTCTTCTCATTGATTCCACTCTTTCATTTAATGATCACGTTGGTAAAGTGGTAAAGACAGCTTTTTTCCACCTACGTAATATCTCTCGTATTCGATCCTCTCAGAGACAGCAGGATGCTGAAACTGTTATACATGCCTTCGTCACATCTCATCTAGATTATTGTAATTCGCTTCTTTATGGCCTGTCGGCTAAAAATATCGAACGATTACAATATGTTCAAAACTCTGCAGCTCGCTTGATCACCCACACGAGAAAGAATGATCACATTACCCCAATCCTCTATCACCTTCATTGGCTTCCGGTTTCCTTGCGCGTAAACTACAAGATACTAATCCTCACTTATAAAGCTCTCCATAACCTTGGTCCTGCGTATTTATCTGACTTACTTCTGCCTTATATTCCTGCCCGTTCCTTACGATCTTCTAGTGAGGGATTGTTAGTCACTCCTAAGTTTCGTCTGGTGACTATGGGAGCTAGATCTTTCAGTGTTGTGGCTCCCAGATTGTGGAATGCTCTTCCCCAAGACATCCGTCAAGCATCCTCCCTTCTCTCCTTCAAAAACCTCTTAATCACATTTTTTCTCTGAATATTACTCTTCAGTTCTCAGTCTGTAAATTGTACCCTGTTATGGATGTTCATATAAATTCTCTCTGCATCTCTAAGCTTATTTTGTAAGTGGGCTATGTATAGATATGTGTTGTGTTGGTATGTGCATCTCTAATCTAGCTTCGTAAGCGACCTCTGTATATTACTTTCAGCTCTTGACATATGTTCTGTCCTTTGATATTGATGTTTATTTGTTTTCCGTAAATCTGACTTGTAAAGTGACCTTGGGTTTTGGAAAGGTGCTATATAAATAAATGTTGTTGTTGTTGTTGTTGTTGTTGTTATTGTTATTGTTATTATTATTATTATTATTCACTTCCACATCGATCTCCAACATGCTGATCCAACCTGCCCCGGAAGCTCTGTACTGTTTAAAGCTTCGTTCATTACATTCCAAGTTGATTTTGCTTTAGGCCTTGGTTTATTTTTCAAAATCGTGCTAAAATGTGCATTTCCTAGATGATAAAAGGCAATGGGTTAAACTGTGACCTTAGCAAAAGTTTATTAAGTTGCTGAGAAAAGCCATTTGGAAAAACTCCTGTCTGGAATGCTTGTGTGTGTTTGGTGCATGTCCTGTCAGTCATTTTATAGGCACTATATGCGTCACCCAAGATCGTGTGAGTGAAGCTTCATGAACATGGGTAGGAATCATTCAAATGTCATTCATGAAATCAGTTTGGTTCATTCTCATGCTGGAAGTAGCCATTAGAAGATGAGTAAATTGTGGCCATGAAGAGATGCACATGGTCAGCAACAATACTCAAACAGGCTATGGCATTCAAGTGATTATGAGTGATTGGTATTAACAGGCCCAAAGTGTGCCAAGAAAACTTTCCCCACACCATTACACCACCTCCACCAGCCTGGACTGTTGACATAAGGCAGGTTGGATCCATGGAGTCAAGACATTCTGACCCTACTACCTGTGTGCCTCAGCAGAATTCAAGATTCATCAGACCAGGCTACGTTTTTCCAGTCTTCACAAACTGTCCAGTTTTGGTGAGCCTGTGCCCGCTGCAGCCTCAGCTTTCTGTTCTTGGCTGACAGAAGTGGAACCCGACATGATTCTGCTGTTGTAGCTCCTATTCCTCAAGGTTTGACCTGTTGTGCATTCTGACATGCTTTTCTGCTCACCACAATGGTACAGAGTGGTTATCTGAATTCCTGTAGCCTTTCTGTCAGCTCGAACCAGTCTGGCCATTCCTCTTTGACCTCGCTCATCAACAAGGCGGTTCCATCTACAGAACTGCCGCTCACTGGATGTTTTTTCTTTATTGCACCATTCTGAGTAAACTCAAGAGACTGTTTTGTGTAAAAATCCCAGGAGATCAACAGTTTCTGAAACACTCAAACCAGCCTGTCTGACATCAACAATCATGCCATGGTCAAAATCACAGAGATCACATTTTTTCCCCCAATTTTGATGGTTAATGTGAACACTACCCAAAGCTACACTCCTGTATCTGCATGATCTTATGCATTGCACTGCTGCCACACGATTGGCTGATTAGATAATTGCATGAATGAAATAAAATGCTGAGTGAGTGTAAATATTTAATAAAAGTGAAATGGTTATACACTTGTAGTGCTCTTTTAGTTAAACTATTCATGTTCAGAATTATTTTCCCCCTCTATAGGCTACTGGCTGAGGAGAAATCAGTAGGCCATATATAATTTATAAGCGATGTGTGCGCCATTTTTGCTAAAACTATATAAGTTAACTCGACAAAAAGTGCCAAAAACATCGAGTATATATATTTATTTTTTTTTTATTTAATGCAATATATAATGTGTAGTCCTGATATAAAAGCTACTTTGTGTTTGGAAGTTGAGCTCCCAAAACCCTGTTCAAATCAGGCACATTCCATGCTAATGAATGGACCTCGTCCTAACTACATACACCATATTCATCCGCGCATACCACATAGTTTTCTTCGAACGAAATGTGGCAAAAAAGTCTACATTTTCAGCAATAACAACAACATATTTCTCGATATTTCTATCTGTCTTTTTTCTTGAAGGCAGTCTGATGAGTATTCCACGCGTGGCAGAAACCCACACACCTCAGGTAGCGGTTTATTTTTCTTCAACTACGCGGTAGGATACATTAAACCGCATTCAACGTAATAAGAACTTCCTCTGAGGTGTGCGCTGTGCGTGAGAGTAGTGCGCATGCGCAGTGCGACTCGGGCAGGGGCGACAGAGACGGGACGCCATTTTGAGGCTCCAGTTTCCAGCTAACATAGCAGCGAGCCGCAGCGGAGAGGAGGCACGGAAAGAAAATATATATATTTACCGGGCGGTCTTGCTGTTTTCATTCCAGTTTTGGATACCAAGAACGTTGCTCTCACGTCGCTTAAAGAAGAAAGAAAAGGGGAAAAAACGGGTTATCCGTTTTTTTTGGTATCAGGTACGTTTATAATGTGTGCGAGTTAATAGAAGTTTAGGCGTTTCTTCTGTTTACCATCGAAGCAGTTTGACTTTTACTAACTAACTAACTTAATGTGTCCATGTTTAAAAGACCAGGTGGATTTTAGGGCTTATTATTAATTTATTACTAATGATTAACTTTGTCATTTTACATGGTAACTACGTCGTAACTGAGATTTCTGAGTACTTGGCTAATTAGCCGACGTTCTCCTCGAAATAATTACATTTCTCACTCAGAACAGGTTTTTGTATTTTACATTTTCACATTCTTTACACCAAAACTCTACAACTACACGCACATTTCAGGTGTGTGTGTGTGCGCGCGAGAGAGAGAACCACTGTTTAGATAGCTACCTATAATTTTTTTTTCCCTACCCGTATTCTGATAAACGGTACCGGATTGGTTAACAATGAGTACACGCGAACAGTTTGCTAATTAGATACACTCACTAGCCAATGAGAGAGCACAGGTTTTGTGGTTGTGAGCCAATCCTGGGCGATGAGGCGGGACTTCTTGGAAAATAGGTGTGAACTGATTGCGATTGCTAGCAGTGTTCTGTAATAAGGTTACATTTGACTAGCATGCTAAGTTTATTTTGATAGTGTTTTTTGGGCATGTGGATAATTTGTGGTATTAAGCTGCTTGTAACTGCACTAATTGTTAATATATTACAATACATTAAAGTGTATAAAATAAGTATTTGGGGGGTTTTCACTTTTAACAAGTTTGCTAACCACTTTATTACAACCTGTTTATCTTTAAAAAAGAAAAAAAAAAGGGCACATCAAACCTTAGCATGAGCACAACACACAAAATTTATCAAATACACCTGAAACCTAGAACATTGAGCATATTTTGAAATTATACTTATAAACATGGGTAAGGATTAATGCATTTCCGATTGATAGTTAATATATTAATAGTTGTTAGTTAGTAATTAATGATTAACTAACCATTATGTAACTAGAATAGAGAACTCAGTTGAACAAAAGACTAAATGATTTACGCTTTCAACGTTATATAGTTTGATAATGTCCTTTGTTTCTGTATTGATGCTGACTTATCTCCTTGCAAGGAAACCCAAAAAATCCTGCACCACAGTGTTGTTGAACCCTCAGTTATGCCCTCAGTTATGCCCTCGGTGAACTGACCGATAGTCTTACGAGGTAAAGTTTGTCTCTGCAGCCTCCAAAATCACACCTACGCAATTCTACAGCTCGAACAACGTTGATTGTTTAAACTGGTAATGAGAGACTTTCGATATTTGGGTTAATGAGGAAACGGAATAGCCTTGATTCGCTGATGTGTCGGCAAGACTCAGTAAAATCGAGTTTTTCACTGGGGGACTTGACAGCGCTTTTTACACCTAGTACCTAGAACCACCCAGTGGTCTGTTTGCCATTTGCCCTGAACGAAATTTCACCAGAAAGCCAGTTGTGAGGCATGCAGGGATGAAAACCTGTCCATACAGCCTTGATTCGTTTTCTCGTTCTGGTTTACTACAGCTCTGTTCTTTGGCCCAGCTCAGCAGGGGGGGGAAAAACTGCTGCGTCCAGAAATACACGGCCTGTTTGGTTCACTTGCTCCAGTCGAGTCGGTTTGATTCAGGGTTGAATCACTTTCTCGGCTCAGTCGGATCACACTCGGAAGCAGACCGAGACGACATCTCTCTCAAACGCTCTCCGTTGTATTGCTGTGTTCTGATCTACCTAAATCAACTGTGATGAGGAGAAAACACACCAGGGTTTGATTCAAAAGGAGTAAATCCGGCATGTGTGGAAGCGGCTTAGGGACTCGTGTGCTACTTCGTGCCAAAAAATATCTGTTTCATGTAAACAAATTGCTTATTTCCATGGGAATTCATACAGATCAAGTTCTCTGAGTGTGTGCTGTTACTGACTTTTAGAAGCAGCTTTTATTAACTGCTCACGCCGCTCTTTAACTCCGATGCCGTTTTTCAGGAACTCCTCCGTTTTCCTGCACTATAGACTACGACTTCATGTAATCCCTGCTCTAGCACAAGTCCTGACTCATCATCAGCTTCTTAACACCAGCTTTTCGTAAGGATAAAACGTGAGTGTTTGTTTGTGCAGGAACCGGGGACTGAAGGAGCAGGATCAGGAAACTGCTATAGAGCGCGTCTTTGATCTCGCAGACGGAGAGCTGTGCGTCGTCTTGCTCAGGGGGGAAAACCCAGAAACACTGCATCCGCTTTCCCTTACGCCACTGCACGGAAAATGTAGACGGAGAATAACATGTTTAGCTTGGTTTAGCTTAGCAATAAGCGATCCTTTGCTGTGAATTTCCATCACAGCGAAGTAGTCTGAATGAAGCCGTTAAGGACGGTCAGGCGGCGTCCTACGTTTGCTTTGAAGACGCGGCTTTTCTAAATCACTTCCATATGGACGAGGGTGGTGCGTCTTCGTGCTTGGTTTGAATCGCTGCGCTCGTTTTTCGGGGAAGATTCGTTCACCATGTTGTACATTGTCTTTGAAAAGCAGATACGTGATGTATTTTTTCTTTGTTTTTTTTTCTTTAAAGGGTGTGATTGATGGTTAGATTGTCATGTTGTGGCTTTATCGCTCCATTCCACTCTGACTCTGAGCAAGTCCTGAGGCAGCCACGGAAATGTTTTCAGTTCCTCAGCGAAGCATTGAAATTTTTTTTTTTTTCCCCCTCCCAGTCTAATCTGAACGATGTTGAATGAACTGCTTACAAAGTGTGTTTTCATAGCCACAGCTGCTCCTGTGTGCACTCGGAGTGTTTTTCGAAAAGGAACAGCCCCCTTCACCCGCTTTAAAAAAAAAAAAAAAGGCCCGATTTATTAACTTTGGCACGACTTCACAGTGCTACAGTTTCCCTCCTCCTATTAAGAAGCTTTCTGTCTGGTTCGGTGTAGGCAGACGTCTGAAGTGCTGTACTGTACCTCCCCGGCAGCCCCACACACACACACACACACAGTGGAATGTCCGACACTGACTGCAGGATGTTTTCATAAATGTGGGTTCCTGTAATTACCTGTGTGTAAAAAGGGGCTCTTTTTCTGAGTAAGAGCTTCAGATGAGCTGCTTGATTTTTTTTTTTTTAAGCCTGAGCGAGGGTGTGAATTGCTTTATTTTAAGCTCCTCTCAAATGTTAATGTGGCGATGTTAACGATGCACGAAAAGCTTGAGCGTGTGTGTATATAATGCAAATAAAGACTGAAATTTAAGCTTTTTTCCTTAATTCCTCAAGACCAAGATCTTTTCTTGTTATGGATTTGGGTGTTGAAATGGATGGGGTGGAAAAAGGTAAATAACCTGCGTTGCAGCGATGCTCGTTTTGCATTTCAATAACTCGAGTCCTTGACAGACGGATCTCACACTGACTCTCGAGAAGCCTGTTGTGTCTTGACGAAATGTAGCCACAGCTGGTCTTTGGCCAACATTTCAGCTATTAGCTGCGGTGTTCTCTCAGATGTGGTTATGTGTTTAAAAGCGAGGCGATTTGCTCTAACTTTCACCGTCCTGTACTCTCACGTTTTCTGTTTTTTTTTTTTTTTTTTGTTAATCTTTTTACCGGGTGCTCATTTTTCAAAGCTTTGGTCTCTTTAAAAAAGGGGGGGGACGACTCTCTGCCTGTCGCAGAATAAATCGGAGAGAAATCTGTTTCTGTCTTAAACGCAATTGATGAAGTTGCACGATTAGATTAAATTTGGGGACTTTCAAAGTCAGCTAAGTTCTGAGATTATGCCGTGGGGTGTGGTACAACGTCCAGTCACCGTTCTGAGGGTTTTCAGAGTGGAAGGGCTTTTAAAAACCAATTTAATATCAAGTTAATTTAAGTGCCGTGCCGCATTAAAATGACCACAGGTGGCGCGAGTTTCTAGCAGGGTGTATTCTCGACCAACCTGGATGTTTGCGTCACACAGTCATCTGATCACGCTCCATTCACAACGTGGCATCCAAGCAGTCGAACGTGGCACTGGAGTAGAGAAGAGACGCTGGCTCTTATTTCAGTTTGGGGGCAAACCAAGGTTCCAGCGACAATCTGAAAACACAAAACACTAATTGCAAAGTATCCGAGAAGCATCCCTTTTTCGTTTCACGGCTTGGAAAGTGTTTAATATCGGGGGGAAGGTCACTCGTACACACTCTCCGAGACTAAATACAGCAAATAGCAGCAGTCAAGCATCTGTAATGGGATGAAAGCTGCATAGAAACTCACAGACATATACATCTGGACTAAAATTATCACAAGACTGCTGAGTTTGGCGGAAAAAAAACAGGTAGACAGGTAATTCAGGGTGTAATTTTCTTCAGAGGAGGACGGAGGGAAAAAAAAAACCAACCAGAGGGGAACCTGTAAAATAGAAAATGATCCCAGAACCCCATGTAAATTGAATCCCATCCAGATAAGGCTTACGAGTCAGATTTCATGTTGTTTTTTGCCAGACTTGTCTGAACATAGCCTTGTGCCGTCATGATTGAGCTCCAGCACTCGTACCTGTCCCTGTAATGTTCGTTATTAAAATGTTACACGGCGCACTGAGCGATACAGGGACACGCATCAGTGACGCTGTGTTTTTCAAGCAGATTCGTTACAGGTTGTGTTTTCACGCAGTTGTGGTTGCTTTGGTAATGGGGGGGGGGGGGGGTGGAAGCAATACTGATAAAAGGATTTGCGTGTTAGTCACCGTTTAATTAATCGCTAATCTCTTGCTTGGTAGCTCAAGGGGAATTCAAGGTAGTGGTGCAAGTAGATTTTGGACTTTTTCTTCTTCTTTTTTTTTTTTTCCTGAACGTCGTTTTTACTTATTTAATGAAAAGCACTAATCATTTAACCCGAGCCGCCGAGCACTCGAGAGGCATTTACTCTCCAGCCCGACCAGTCGCAGCTCAGGAAGCCGAACCTAAAAGTGGTTTCCGTTGTCCTGGATTACTCCACATCCTCTCTCATTCTGCAGAAACGCTAAGGCAGGTTTGTGGCTGTTGACGAGATCTTTAGTGTTGCTTCGGAGCTCCGTCTAACGTGTTTATACAAGTTCTCTGGTTTAGTCAGCATATTAAGAAAAAAAAAAAAAAAAGGGCAAATTCAGCCTGAAATGCTTTCCTGGAACAGCTGTGTTTAAAAAGAAATGTTAAAAAATGTGACGAAAAAGTGTGCTGTTACAGCTATGGTTTAATGTGTTTGGCCTAAACTTTTTTTTTCCCCCCCCTTGGTATTTTTTTTTTTTTTAAATAAATTCTTATTGCTACAAATCTCATGATCACAGGTCAATCTTGACTACCAGTACACCCTCTTCTGCTTATCTCATCTCTCTTCAGTGTGTTGTTCATTGGGTTTCACACACGGACACATTTTAAAATCTTTCCTTTTTTTTTTTTTTTTTTTTATATTTAGCCCATCTGTCGCTCTCCTACTTCCTTCTGTCGTCTTGTTTGAGTACTAGATGGATTGCTGCCATCTTGGCCAGCTCTAAAGTTTTACATCCCAGTGCGACTAACCTGGTCGTGTTTTGTTTTTTTTTTTTTTTTTTTCTTTCTTTTTCTTCTTCTTCTGTAGTCAGGCTACCTGACTATAGCTGTCAGTGGCATTACTAAAACAGTCGCTGTGTGTCAGAGTGCTTGAGAAAATATGGGATCTGATTGGTATGTACTGAGTTTTCCAGAATGAGTTATTTCAGTTAGGTGTAATCTATAGAAGAGGCACAGTGTAGCCTGGCTAGTTCTCGTGTGTAGACATTTCCGCTGGGCATCAGTTCCTGTAGATGTATGTTTCTTTGAACCACATTTTGAATTTACTTTCTTAGGGTTTTAGATAGAGAATCGAGTCTTTTGCTGGTCCTAAAGGTGGCCACCGGATTATTTTTACGTTTACAAAACAAATCATTTTGGGGCTTCTGCATCTTAAAAAAAAAAAACAAAAAACAAAAAAAACCAGCAAACGCATGTCATTAGGCTGTGGGCTTGCGACTGATGGTGCTGTGTAGTCGTTCTCAGTCTGGTGCTACAGACAGGCCTGATCGGGACGCAGTGCCATAAACCATTTAAACACTTCCGGTAGAAACGAGCGCCTGTCTATCCCAACGCTGTTTATTTTCAGTTAGCTTGTTGATCTTCATCACGTTGTTCAGCACATCTCGATACTCTCATCAAGTGCTGACGAATGACGCTGACTAACCCTCAGGAATGTTTTTATTGCCAGTGCCATGATGACTCACTGTGTGTGTGTGTGTGTGTGTGTGTGGTGTGAGGTGAGTGAGTGAGAGAGAGAGAGAGACACACACACACACACACACAGCTGCTTGAATGCTGGGAGTTTCCCTGAGAGAACACACACACACACACACACACACACACACACACACACACACAGAGCTTGAGGCTGTATGACTCGAGCCCCCACTCTCACACACACAGACAGCTGTTGTCTGAAAGGAATGGAGTGCTGAATACAGACGATCAGGTTTCAGGCTGTTTGTAAGAGCCCGTATCGCATGTCCTCTTCCACAACTTTGCCAAGTTACACTTTGTGCCTGTGCTGAATTTCCTTCGTTTTGCTCACGACTGCGTTTCTTTGTTTTCCCCGCAGATTTGGAAGTAGTTCGGACTGACGGCTCGGCATCACGATGGCTACCCAGTGTGAGTACACGTCTCAGAAATTCTAATTATAGCCCGGAATTAAATGAACGGGTTCGCACGGTAATGAGCGACCGGAAAACATGGCGCCCTCCCCCACTACGTACACAAACACACCTAACGATACCACACACAGCGACTGATACTTGGGCAGGACCTGTTTAAACGTGTAGAAAAGTCTAGAAGCTAGTCGTCGTAATGAGGGCAACACAATAGTTTACTGTCTATGTAATGCATGTGGTATTGTTTTTGTTCACTATGTGCATGTAAACACAGTTATAAGAGTCAGCCATTCAAATTAAAAGATGCATTAGGTAAGATTTATTTTATTTTATTTTGAAAGACTAGTCCTCATACCAGTTGGGTGGCTTTGACATTAATGATTTTTTTTTTTTTTTTTTTTAACAACTCGAGTCCATCCCCCTTTCCCCACCCATGTTCCTAGAGCTCTGCCCTCAGGATCTACAGTGTTGCATCGAGTACAATGTCTATAAAATGACTAACAGGAAGCTCATCCAAACGCAAGCGTTCGTTCCGGACCAGAAATCAATTTTCCAAATGGAATCTCGCAGCCACATATTATGTTCTACTTATTTTGCAGGTTATTTGTACAAGTAAGAAGTAGGGGGGGGAAAAAATCGACTTTTGCTGATTTAATAAACAGGAGTCAGGATGTAACTTCCAGACTCAAGCGCTTTATTGCATAAATAGTGATTGAAAAAGAAGTAATGCTGCTTAGGTTAGCACTCTGAATGCTAACCAGTGACTGTTTACATGTAAAAGAAATAATGACAAGAACTTGTAAAATCACCAGAACTTAGGCAAATAGTCAAATTTCTTTTATATGTTCCTGTAGTGAGGTAGTGGTGGTGGCATCTCTGCTTCTTCTGTGTCTTGGTTGACTCAAGATTAATGGGCGAGTTGCCGCTGGGTTCTAGTCATTTTACTGGCAAAGTTTTTTTTTTTTTTTTAAATGGTTGCAGATTGCACGCAGTGCTTTGTCTTTTTTTTTTTTTTTTCTCCCCACCTTCGTTTTGATTCAAAGAGACTCTTCCTCTCTGATTAACATCCCTTCTTTGCTGTGGGTGGGGGTGTATAGCTGATCTGATGGAGCTGGACATGGCGATGGAGCAGGACCGGAAGGCCGCGGTGAGCCACTGGCAGCAGCAGTCCTACCTGGACTCAGGTATCCACTCTGGAGCCACCACCACGGCACCCTCGCTCTCTGGCAAGGGGAACCCGGAGGACGAGGAGCTGGACAACCAGGTGCTGTATGAGTGGGAGCAGGGATTCAGCCAGCCCTTTACACCGGAGCAGGTGACAGGTACGAGTTGGTTTCTGTGCTTTAGGAGCTGCACAAAAGTAGTTTGTGGCAAATATCCACAGGTTGCTGCATGCATAACACCCACGCGCCTTTTCTAGACATGGACGGGCAGTACGCCATGACCCGTGCCCAGCGTGTGCGTGCCGCCATGTTCCCCGAGACCCTGGACGAGGGCATGCAGATCCCCACCACCCAGTTCGACTCCGCTAACCCCACCAACGTGCAGCGGCTGGCTGAGCCGTCCCAGATGCTCAAACACGCCGTGGTGAACCTCATCAACTACCAGGATGACGCTGAACTTGCCACCAGGGCTATTCCAGAGCTCACCAAGCTCCTCAACGACGAAGACCAGGTGAAGATTGCTTAGTTTTCGTTGTCTACTAAAGAACATTATATATATATTTTTTGGAGGGGGATTTAAGGTAAAGCTAAGTGTATTTAAAAATAAATCAGATACTGTTTTTTTTTTTTTTTTTTTTTTTATTAAAAGACCGACCCAAAAACGTTTCTGCTGTGTCGCATCTTCACTTTAAAAATAAAAATAAAAAGGACACGAGGACTTGAGGGAAAGATTTTTCAGGAAACTGGAGCAGCATGTTTCACTTTTTAACTTGTCTACCTTTTCTCTGTGGAGGTGGTGGTGAATAAGGCGTCCGTCATGGTGCATCAGCTGTCGAAGAAGGAGGCATCGCGGCACGCCATCATGCGCTCCCCTCAGATGGTGTCGGCCATCGTGAGGACCATGCAGAACACGGCCGACGTGGAGACGGCCCGCTGCACCGCCGGCACACTGCACAACCTCTCCCACCACCGGGAGGGCCTTCTCGCCATCTTCAAATCCGGCGGCATCCCTGCTCTCGTCAAGATGCTCGGGTAAGAGCTAGGCTCTGAGGAGACATTGTGATGCACAGCTGTTTGTAGTGGCTGTGGAATCTCAGCATAATCTTTCAAATATTACCCAATTATAAGGTACAAAATGCCTGCATGGAGTTAACAGTGACTTTGCATCACACTGGGTCGTATTAGTTCTCTACAACAGTTTATTCTAAAGCATTTTATTACTTACTTCTTCGGCAAAAACTTGCTTGTAAAATAAAATGCAGTAAATGGGAGATCACGTTTTATAACATTCAGTTATACAAATAATCACAATTTAATTGCTTGAATAACATTTTGTGTGTGTGTGTGTGTGTGTGTGTGTGTGTGTGTGTGTGTGTGTCAGATCCCCAGTGGACAGTGTGCTGTTCTACGCCATCACCACCCTGCACAACCTCCTCCTGCACCAGGAAGGAGCCAAAATGGCCGTCCGTCTGGCCGGTGGCCTGCAGAAGATGGTCGCCCTGCTGAACAAGACCAACGTTAAATTCCTGGCCATCACCACAGACTGCCTACAGATCCTGGCTTACGGCAACCAGGAGAGCAAGGTGAAGATGGAGTCCGTGACCAAATGCATGATGTTTGCACTGTTGTCGAACTGTATGCTCTCCAAGTTGGGTTGTCTAAGCAAGCCGCCTCTGTTCCTTTTAGTTGATCATCTTGGCTAGTGGCGGCCCTCAGGCTCTGGTGAACATCATGAGGACCTACACGTACGAGAAGCTGCTGTGGACCACCAGCCGTGTGCTCAAAGTGCTGTCCGTTTGCTCCAGTAACAAACCTGCCATCGTGGAGGCTGGTGCGTTTATACAGGCAAACACCCACACACAATGATCAAAGCGTTCAGGTTTTTATTGGCTTTGACTTTGAATGCTAACGCAATTGCAAGGGGTGTCTGTGTTTGTTAGAAAGCATTCATTTGCCCCGAAATTACATTGTACAAATGCAAAGCCTTAAGTTTTATATAGATGGCTTTTTAGGTTTTTTTTTTATATATAAATCTGATGTCTTTTTTCCCATTCTCCTTATGAGATCAAGAAATGTGCTCCTTTGGAAGATGTAGTTATCCAGAATGACTTGCAAGTGCACCGAGTACGGTCAGGATTCTTGCTCATGGATCCATCAGTGACAATTTGAGGAAATGTAATAATCAAGCAGACGTGGCTGGAGAACAGCAAATAGTTAAAACTGGTTAAAATTTGTGACTGCCAGAAGCTTTGAACCCTCACTGCGTAGTGTATTTGAAATAAATGGCCTCTACAGATTATTGCTTTTTATAGCAGGAAAAACAAATAAATTTTCCTACAATTTCCCTCCCATGAGTTGTGTTTTATATTAATTGTGTGTACTGCAAATTAGGTCTTAAATCTTGAAATGTATTCATATTTTAAAAGGTTCTAAGCTTTAGAATACCTGTAGACACCCTGCGTGCAGCTCTTGACAAGTCTGTGTTTTAATTTTATCGCCGTGTGTTATTTCAGGAGGCATGCAGGCTCTTGGCCTTCACCTGACCGACCCCAGTCAGAGACTGGTACAGAACTGCCTCTGGACCCTCAGAAACCTGTCAGACGCTGCCACCAAGCAGGTACACACACACACACACACACACACACACACACACGTGCACAATTTGTAATTTATTATTTAAAAACGAACATGATATGTAGGTGCTTTATTTTTCAGTCTGTATTTTCAGCCTTGTTAACTTGGCTTTAATTGTTTTGCCTGCTATAGGAGGGTATGGAAGGCCTGCTCGGCACCCTGGTCCAGCTGCTCGGCTCGGACGACATCAACGTGGTGACGTGCGCCGCCGGCATCCTGTCCAACCTGACCTGCAACAACTACAAGAACAAAATGATGGTGTGCCAGGTCGGTGGCATCGAGTCGCTCGTGCGCACCGTGCTCAGAGCCGGAGATCGCGAGGACATCACCGAGCCGGCCGTGTGCGCTCTCCGCCATCTCACCTCCAGACACCAGGATGCTGAAATGGCCCAGAATGCTGTGCGCCTGCACTACGGCCTTCCTGTGGTGGTCAAACTGCTGCACCCGCCCTCACACTGGCCTCTTATTAAGGTACAAGGTTTTCACCAGCTATGCCCATTTAACCACCTTCATGTTAGCTGTACATGTCTGATCATTGCGTTTCGCTCCCCCTCCCAAGGCCACGGTTGGTCTGATCCGTAACCTGGCGCTATGTCCAGCCAATCACGCACCACTGCGCGAGCAGGGTGCCATCCCCCGTTTAGTCCAGCTGCTCGTGAGGGCACACCAGGACACCCAGAGACGCACCTCCATGGGAGGCACACAGCAACAGTTTGTGGTGAGTATTTTGGCCAGTGCTTCAAATCAAAATGACTACTTTGTGGAAATGGTTTCTCTACTGACAGACACAAGTACAGACCAAAAGCTCATGGTTTTTTTTTTTTTTTTTTTTTAAGGAGGGTGTTCGAATGGAGGAGATTGTAGAGGGCTGCACTGGCGCGCTCCACATCCTGGCCAGAGATGTGCACAACAGAATTGTTATCCGAGGACTCAACACCATCCCTCTGTTTGTTCAGGTACAACACAAGTTTTTTGCAAATCATGTTAACGGTGCTAAGCTGATAGACGGGGCCTAGCTATGTGATGCTGATTGTTGTGTATATACACAAGATAGCTACTTTTCTGAAATCAGTTCTTGACGTGGATGATATTAAATGGGACATTAAAGTGACAAATTAAAAAAAAGTCAGTCCTGTTTTGGTCTGTCTTACAAAACTTTCTGCTGCAAATTGGCTGGGCACCATTTTCCAAAGGAGCCCTTAACATGTCTAAAAGTTTTCTAGAATAATCTGATCATTAATAAGGTAAATCACAAACAGGAAATATTTATATTGCATAAATATAGTGCATAGTGAAACTGAAAGGTCATAGTTCAGTTCATGAACAAAAAGCACCAGTACTCAAGAGCTGCCTCTCTCTTTCGTTGTGCAGCTGCTGTACTCTCCGATTGAAAACATCCAGCGTGTGGCGGCCGGTGTGCTGTGCGAACTGGCACAGGACAAGGAAGCGGCCGAGGCCATCGAAGCAGAGGGAGCCACGGCGCCCCTCACTGAACTGCTGCACTCCAGGAACGAGGGAGTGGGTGAGTGTGTGTTTAGAGGCACGGCTCAATCGAAACTGTTCAAGTTAGACACGTGGTTAAGCCAGTTGTCGGCGTTCGTGCTTTCCTCGTTTGCTGGTGCCGGTTAGCTTTTTGGAAATGAAAATTAGGTCATTTCTGACATCACTGTGTAGAAAAATATAATTTTTTTACATTTATAATCTGGCTGCTTTTACATAATGTGTACATTTTGAAACTCGTATTCAAAGACATTTTCCTCTCGAAAGTGCAGACCGTGCGCACGGGCATTGCGTGTTAATTTTCGCCGTTTTCCCCTCTACAAACTAATCTGTATGCGGCAGCAGATTAGTAACCATGTGGGTTTGATCAGTTCTTCATGGTCTTTTTGTTGCTTCAGCTTTTTTTAGGCAGGTACAGTCTGTTCTGTTTGGAAGGCAACATAAGGACAGCTGTCTGAGGTTTCTTTATTTTGGACGAATTCGAAGTAGCACAATGTGTCCTCGTTTGGAAAAGGCAATCCCATAATTTGGTTCATCAGACCATGAAAGGTTCAGGCACACTGCAAACAGAATCATTGCTCTGACATTTCAGCTAAAAACACATACAGTATATCCTTTTTATTACAGTAAACCTCGATAAAGACTAGGCTGTTACTCTGATATGAAACACACTTTAACATTTAAAACATTGAAAAACAAAAAGCATTACTAAATTGTAATCTCTCTCTCTCTCTGTTTGTCTAGCTACGTATGCGGCAGCTGTGCTGTTCCGCATGTCTGAGGACAAACCTCAGGACTACAAGAAGCGGCTGTCTGTGGAGCTGACCAGCTCTCTCTTCAGAACAGAGCCCATGGCCTGGAACGAGGTTCGTGCACTCGGTAATGGAGCACACACGTGATTTAATTATATGGCTGTATTTGATTTTCTGTCCATCTTTCTTAGACTGGTGATATGGGTCTGGATATGGGAGCTCAAGGAGAGCCTGTTGGATACAGACCAGATGGTAAGAGTCCTGCCACGTTTACTCTGTCGCATCTGTTCTGTTGACGCGGTTGATAGCAAAAACGATCCTGATTAATTTTATGTAATATTTTTTTTTTTTATTGACTCCATGATTAATTATACAAATATTCAGACAACGTATGACTCATCACCCTGATAAACAGCCTTTTATTTCAGAGTGTAATTCTAACCATATATTTTATACATATAGATTTACACTGATTAAAACAACCAGTGAAGATCATATTGAAGCTGCATGTTTCATACTACATATGTTAAATATGTAATGTATATGTAAAATATGTACTATAAGTAGTAGTCATTTTTCATTATGTAGCCCATTTTTGCATCCATATCTTTATGAACTCCTAGAATGGTGAATATATCATGAATATGGAGGTGAACATAGGTTTTACTTGAATGCACCAATAAGAATTAGTTTACACAGAAAATAACTGCACATTTGTGTACAAGTGCCCCACTACACTACTTTGTGTGCCTCTACTTTTTTTCCAGTATATCCTTCATGTCTGTTTTTTTCCCCCTCCTTCTCTCTGTGATAGACCCAAGTTACCGCTCCTTCCACTCGGGCTATGCCCAGGACGGGCTGGGCATGGATGGCATGCTGGAACATGAGCTCGCTGGCCACCATCCCGGAGCAGAGTACCCAGTGGAGGGGCTTCCTGACCTCGGCCACAGCCACGACCTGATGGACGGCCTTCCTCCCACAGACTCCAATCAGCTGGCCTGGTTCGACACGGACCTCTAAACACATTCTCACACACACACACAGTCTGCAAGTAGAGAAGGTGAGAGATGCCGGGGGGGGGACTACCAGGTTTACTCGTTTGCACTGTCTGTAATCTGTTTTAGTGTAGTGTAATGATTAATTCCTTCCGAGAGGAGCAAGGCTAATGTAGCGAAAACATAAAAGAAGCTTTGAACATGACCTGTGATTTTCATTTTTAACTTCTCTTCATAAGGTCTTTGTGGGTTTTAACCTCCATGATCATGCAAACTTGTGTTTTTAAGCTTCTTTTTTTTTTTTTGCCAATTTAACACTCATTTCTGGTAAAAACTTGTTTCTATAATGCTGAATTGTTTTTGTTTTCTTTTTGTCTCCCTTGCAGTTGTATTGCGTGAATGAATCTGCATTGTGATTTTTGCCTAAGGAGTCACGGAAGGGTTGCGGTGGGTGCGCGAGCATATCGGAAAGTGCCTGACAATGCACACACACACACACTGCACACACATACACACACACACTGCACACACATACACACACACACACACACACACACACGTACATGTACACATGTTGGAGATGAGAGGGAGTTTTCTACGAGGAACAAGAGGAAGGGAAGCCAACCCCCCTTTTTTTGTTGTTATTATTCTGGACTTCTATTTTTTTCCCCACTTGGCCATGATGGAGGAAGGAAAGTCGAGAGGGATTTTGGGAGCGGGTGCTCTTGAAGAGTGGAGATGGAAGTTCTAAAAGATGGAACTGTAAACCTTTTTAGCTTTGTTTTTATTTCACTTTCCTTTTTTTTTTTATTTTATTTTTTTTAAAAAAAGATCAGTCTATGGTACTGACCTCCTAGCTTGGTTTTACCTCTAGTATGTATTCATTAATTGTTTTTTTTGTTTGTTTTTTTTTTTTGTTTTTTTTTTGTTTCAGCAGTAATTTGTATTTCCTTTTTATGTCTTCTGTAGTGTTGAGTTGTAGTGGACTTGCCTCGTTTTGGTTTCTCAATCTTTCTCACATAAACGGTGTCGAACACTAATAATCGGTTTCTATGTAATCTGACTGAAAGTGTAACGATGTGTAGCTTTTTTTTTATACGATCAGCTGTTAAACCTTGGAGTATTGGGGTGGGAGAAATATATGCATTCTTATTAAAGGAAAAAAAAAAAAAAAAAAAAAAAAGGTATGCCTGGAGAGGCGCTTTTCAGTGTCACAGTTGTTCCAAATAAGGTGTGGGGTGAAATATGGAGAGTAGGGGAGAAGAGGGAGCACGGGCTTGACAAAGATCTTTTCTTTTCTATGCTATCTCGAGGTAGTCTCTCTATTGAAGCGACGTCGTTGTTTTTGTTTGCCTGTGCGGCTTCTTTTGGGAACATGGATAATGACATAGCTAAACAATAAAAGACTTTTATTCCACTTTGTATCCCAGGACTGTTTTTTCTTCCCCACCCTACACTGGATTTCACTACCATGACTTGCTCATTTCTATGGCTTGATTGCTTTTCTCAGTTTTGATTGGTCAAGAGGTTTTTAAAATTTTCTCTTCAGGAGAAATCAGGATTCTGAGAAACTAGAATTATTGCCCCCCCCCATGAAAATCTGCGAAGGTTTTATATAAATTAATACGAGTAACCTGCAGAACCTGGTTTTTCATAAATACACAGCAACATTGTGCACAAAGTGTTAGTTTCAAAAGTATCAGCTTCCTTACAAGTAATATTTTGAGATGCCTTCCTTTGAAAGAAAATACTATTATGAGTGATGAGTAATGTTTTGTGCTTTGCGGTTTCTTGGTAACATGATGAGCCACGTTCTTTTGAAAGCATAGCTATACGCAGATAAAAAAGTATGACTTTAATAAATGAAAATTGTATTCATTGTACCATTCAAGGCATGCTGTTACAGGAAAATGATCAACTTTGGCTTGGTCACAGTAACTCCGCATTCATCGCACCATCCACATTTTATTCCATGCTTAGTAAGAGTCTTCCTCACCGTTTCTATTTTCCTGTTGGTGTGTCCTAATCAAACGGTTTGCACATCACCACATTGACACGGCTCTAAATTGTGTAGTATCGTATCCTCATGCATCAGGTTGTTGATCACGAACAAAGATGTGTCGTGTCATCATCCTGTTGGAAGCCCTTGCATGCAACTGATTTGAGGTCACTCTACAAATCAGCCTTTCAGGGAAATAAAGTCATCCTGTCTGGTGTGTGTGTGCGCGTGTGTGTGTGTGTGTTGCTCTAACCAGCCAACCCTCTTTTATAAATGGATGCTGTATCTTTTATTAGGTCAGAGTCTAAGCTTTTCGGTAGCCATGTTAACATGAATGTAGTTCATCAGGTGTCACGTTGCTGCAAAACTCGTAAGCTGATGTATAATAAACATGAAAGGTAAATTTTATTGCATCATAAATATGAGCCAGTCATGTTCAGATATGCAAATGCAGGCCGTGCAACATTTCAGCATGAAAGATGTAGAAGGTTGCAAACAGCTGTTGATGACTATATGAAAAGGAGGTTAAAAATAAAAAAAAAAAGCATTTTTACAAGCGGGTATCTGACCAGTCTCACCCACTTCTGAAGGAAATCTGACCAATCCCAACCATTCTTGATGGAACTGTGACCAATCCTGAAGGAATTCTGACCAATCCCACCCATCCTGAAGGAAATCTGACCAATCCCAACCATTCTTGATGGAACTCTGACCAATCCTGCCCACTCCTGCAGCCATCATATTCGTTTCTCACCCCTCTGTGTTATTTTCCAAAGAACTTGGTTGGTTCTATTCCCCAAAATATAATCAAATAGGTAACTTAAAACCATAGCAACCGTGAGCACCTTGAATGTAACTTCATACTTCAGCGATATATCGATCTTGTTATTTCTCGGAAGAAGAAACGGAAGATTTTTGGGGAGTAGCTGTAGCTACAAGTACCGATGCTACTGGCTTCACTACAATTTTTAATAGCATGGCAGGATTGGAACTATTTACTTTTAGTAGCAAATGCAGTACGATAAAACTAGCCAAGGTAGATATTTCCAGAAACAAAGTGAACCGAGAGTAGTGGAGTGAGCCCATCCTGCATCGGAGTCGTTTTTAGAACATGGTAACCAACCCGCCACTTAACTTATTGTTCATAAGCATATATGATTTGACATTTCATCACTGTGTACTTATCAAATTTTGTTTCTATCCCTAACCCAGTTATACTGCTTTAGAGGCTTTTGCAGATATTAAAATATATAAATTCATTTTTCATTTTAATATCAGTTAGAACATACATACGAGGTCTATCAAATATGTAAATTAACTGAATAAAATAGGGTTTAAATATAGAAATAAAAGAAAACCTTAGAACCTTCGTCACTGTTTGGTGTCATGGGTGTCGTTCACCCAGCACCAGTGGAGTTTCCCACCACACTAAGTTAATAGTTGACTTATAAATTCAAAATATTCTTGTGGATAATTTAGAGGTCATTGGTGTTACACGTTTAAATCATCAAATTACTGTAAAATAAAGTTTTACTGAAAATAATTTATTTTTTAATCGAATAATTTATTGATGATGGTGTGAATGATGATGAGATGCTTTTACGCCATCTTGGAAATGCATAATTAATGGAAATGCCATTGGTGTAACAGCCTGTACTTATGACAATGACCATAACTCCAGTGACTTAAAGTAATGGCACCACACTGAAGAATGTTGGTTGCTCATTCACTAAGAATTATAACAGCCACAATTTCTAAATAGAATATGAATACAATTCAAAATGTGAACATTTTGATGTTCAGAAAATCTGAACGTTTTTGGAGAATGACTGTTGATTTAAAAAAAAACAAACAAACAAACACTGAGTGGCTAGTTAGTCCTTAGTAGCTTGTAGTGTAGCTAGCTACTTTATCTGAAGTGTGGTTTAGCTATTTTTATATCATGAGTAGCTTGACAAATAACAGTTAAGACGCACCACTAATAGATGAAAAGTAATGGTCTGGATACTAGCATTATTTATTGAAAGCAGAGACACAGACGTTGCTAGCACTGTAGCACATGCTCATACTTGTGTAAAAAAAAAAAAAAAAAAAAAAAGTTTCTGCCCCCCCCTTTGTTGTGGTGGGAGGAATTTCACTGAGCCCTTGCCAAAGCAGCCGGCTCCAGTTTGAAGCAGTGCCACGGCGCTTTGGCTCCGCCGGCGACTTCAAACAGATCACACGCTCATCCCTCCATCTCAGGACGAGGAGGAGGAGGAAGAAGGATTTGTCCAAATTGGCCCAAAAGGCGGCTTGTCTGTCTCTGTAACGAGCCTGTGTTGTGCCGCCAAAAAAAAGGTGTGAGGGTGCAGATATTTTTCCTCAGCTCTCTAGCAGCTCCCCCTTCCCCCTTAAACACACACAAGCCGAAACACACCAGAGTCATATATCAGTGGATCAAAGGGGAGCGAGGGGAAGGGAGATAAGGGAGATGGCAGGAGATTTTAGACATGGCTCTTGAGAGAAAGAGAGGGGGAGGAAATACAAAAAGAGAACTCTGTGACCTCTACTCCCACACACACACACACACACACACACACTTTGCTGGAGGCTACACACTGCACCTGTGTATGACAGAAGCCCACATTAATGAAGACAGGGTCACAACCTGGCCTTTGAGCTCCGTGATTGTAGAACTGACTTGTAAAAAAAGAGAAAAAAAAAAAAGAACGAGACTTAATACTTTCTAAAAAAACAAGTACATCCATTCATTTAGAAGTCACTTTTATTCAACTGGCTTAGAACTGAAATCACCACCCTCTGACCACTCAGAAAGGCTAAAACGGAGGAGAAGCGGTTCTGCAAATGATCAGATACGGGGAAAGAAGGTGGTTCACACACAATCGACCTGGCTCCACAGTAAGAAAAATAAATGAATAAAACAACCTACAGTATATAGATAACCACAAAAATACAATTTTTAAAAGGATGTTATGCATGAAATTTATTAAATGAACTTAGTGAACTAAATGAATAATCTGAGGATAGGAACAACTTATTCACCTATATATTGGTCCAATATAAACTATAAAATACGGTATGTAGAAGATACAGCGAGTATACGGGATATTAACTAACTTTTTATGCAGTGATGGTGTAACAGCGCACACTTTGTCCCACACACACAGTCTGCTTTCACAAGAACAAGAGGACTGTTGCCTGGCAACCACAGAGGCTCCTGGCCTTGAGAGGTACTCGTCCATACACACACACACACACACACACACACACACACACGCTTGCACATGTGCAGGTGTTCACTGGTAGCTGGAAAAGGAAGATGAAAGCCAAACGTCAACAGATCAAAGATCGGCTTTGAGGTAAAAATTCAATAAGGCCGACTCGAAGCTCGTCTCTAAGCAGGTTAGCACTAAGTGAACTCTCTCTCTCGGCACTATCCAGTGCAGGACACAGAATCGAAGGCTCGATGTCACATGAATAAGTGATGTCATGTGTGATGTCGTAAATAAAGTATGTCACAGCATTAGGACAGATGGAGACACCTTTAAGGCAGAGAAGTCCTCATGAATCCTCATATACAGTTAGAGGTGGAACAATGAGTGAGGAATAAAACACTGCTGTTGCAGGAAAATAAATCAACAGAGTAAAGCGGAGCTACTGGTACCACTCTGACGTTGCTTGTTTTCCTAGAACAGCACACGCCAATGTGTTTTATTCCTCTTACTCCGCAGCAAACGATTACACCATCTTGTTTATTTAAGAATATAACGTCATGCTTTTAACCATTTATAGGTACATTTATAATTGTTACAAAGCTCCGACACTGGAGACTCCTTCCAAAAATGATAAACTTGACCATTACGCACGATTACACACAGGTCATTTGGAGCATCCGCCATACAAGTAGCTGTGTACGTACAATAGAAACGATAATGCATTAGTATATGCGCTGTGATAGACTACCGTCAGGGCTGCAGTTATACAAAATGAATCATCTTCTGACCGGAATCGAGAATTCACACACAGCGCTGTGGTGTGGTTAAAGCAAGTTGAGACGTTTCGGGTCACAGGAAACCCAGAAAAGCACAAAAACGAAGCACATGATTCTAAGGCGCTTGTGCTCTCAAATGAATTTGACCAAGAGGTCGTCACATGACCAAATAATCCTCACATACTGCATAATATGAGGAATAGTACGTAGGATACAGTACACAAGGATGTACTTTTGAACACAGTCGTCGTTTTGGTTGAAGTTTTTTCTGTTATACCTTGTTTGTAGAGTTATAACAAAAGGGTTTGACATACAGTATATGTAATCATACAACACAGTAATGTGTGGTTCTGAAATTCACAATACACTCCATCTATTGTGCGTCTTTGCACAGAGACATCCTGCGAATGTGATCCACTCCACCCTCAAGCAACATTAAGGGAACAAGGATCTGCCAATCACGCAGCACCCTAGGCCATTGCTCCGTCTCAGCGCCAGAGGCGGGTTGAGTTCTAGCTCCGCCCCCTCAACCCCAGACCACCCCCAGGGAAATCAGACACGGTGACCTTGTGACCCGATGACCTCTGGAACCACTAGTCAGTAGATTTCCTCTTGTGTGTATGAGAGAGAGAGAGAGAGAGAGAGAGATTATAGTGATTGACGTTTCACATTCGAATATAATCTTCACTTCTTTGTAAGGATTACACACAGTGTGTTTGTTTATGGCTTCCAAGGAACCATGGAAAAACAGTTAGACAAAAATTAATCATTTTATTAATAAAAATAATATTTGGTGCAACAATGAAGAAATATATTGTCTGTGTCACCACAAAGACTTCTCATCCATTACTTTTCCTCTACGCAGATAAATTGTAACATGATCCAGTGTCTTTTTTTTTGTTTTTTTTTGATGACCTCCAGAGCTGGAGTGCGACTTGTTTCAGCCCACGAAGTAGACTAACCCTTTCCAACTGCCTTTTTTTATTTAAAATGCAAGCAACTGAGCAATGAAACCCAATAGTTGATATGGCCGTCATATCTCTGAAACCTGACCTGAAGGTAGCACACAATGACGTAGATGTAGTATTCTAGTTTTCCTTCCAGAAGCTAATCACCACAACACATGGTTAATATTAGCTCACAGAAAACTTGTTTGTTAGCCTTAAAAATGTGGAAAGTGCCACAAATTTGGAAGCACACAATTGTATAGAATGTCTTTGTAGGCTATAACATTACAATTTCCCTTCACTGGAACTAAGGGGCACAAACCTGTTCCAGCATGACAGTGCCCCTGTGCACATGGTCATTATCACATGAAGACGTGGTGTGTTAAGGTTGGAGTGCTAGAACTCGAGTGTCCTGCACAGAGCCCTGACCTCAACCCCACTGAACACCTTTGGGATGAACTGGAATGCCGACCGCACACCAGACCTCCTCACCCAACATCAGTACCTGACCTCACTAATGCTCTTGTAGCTCAATCGGCAAATCCCCACAGCCACAGAGTGGAGCTCATTATAACAGCAAACACGGGGGGAATAAATCTGGAATGGGATGTTCAACAAGCACATGCTGTATGAAATATTATGGTCAGGTGTCCACAAACATTTGGCCATATAGTGTATGTTAGTGTGCAAAACAACACCACGGCAAGTGTGAAAACACCCTAATGGAATATTTTGTTGCCTCTGCCAGGTGGTTAAGACTTGGTCGTAGCTAATGATAGCCACGTTAAATGCATCTAAAATCAACATAAATGGTTATAGGACAAAAAAAATCTGTGTTTTGCAATAACCACTTCATTCTCTGGAATTGAACCCTTTTGGAAACTGATTGCAACATACACAAAGAATATAAAAGATGTTCTGCAATGAGGAGTGGACCAGGATTCCTTTGCAACAGCCTCAAACTGTGTTAGACAGTACAGGAAGAGGCTCAGTGCTATTATTCTCACAAGGGAATGCTTCACCAAATATTATGAAGCCATTTGAGAAAACTTTTTTTTTTTTGGGAAAAAAAATTTAAATTAAACCACATGTTCCCATATACTTAAAATCATCTCCCTCACTGCAAGTGGAATTCATTTTATACATTCATTTCTGCTCGTTTTCCTGACTGTACACACACAGTCAGCGTTACACCCTTAAATATTCATGTTTGGTCACAGCAAGGCCCAATAGGGGGATAATGAGGACCACTGGGACACCTCCTGGATTCCCTTGAGTCTTTAATCCGTCCCTTTCTCATTCACACATATACAAACACATTGGACAGTCAATAATAATGAATGTTTGGAGGACTGGGACCGTGTGTACACACACACACACACACACACACACACACACACACACACACACAGAGAATAACAGACCTATCAACTTTAAGCAGGGTCAAAGTGCACTGCAGTCTGTAAGTAATTGGACAGGGACTTGGTACTTGTTATTCTGGCACAACTCTAATACAAAATTGTTAATATTTATATTTCGTGACCCACATCCAGTTTTGTTACATCGTCCATACTTTTGGGTTGAAAACATAAAACTGTATTATTGTCCAGTTACTTTAGTGACACCATGCTTCCGTTTGTGACATTTGAATCACACGGTGTGGAAAAAATACATGGGGAAAAATGTGAAATGTAACACACAGGTGGTAAGGCTTTTCATTTATGACATGACGACAACACGTCTCACTGAAAAGAAAATATAGTAATATGTATATATATTTTGCACGTTAGCACAAGCTGGGGAAATTGTCTTAGCAGGCTGTATTCGAGCCCTGGCCTTTGAGTTTGACTTCTGTGTTTTATGGAAAGATTTAAACACCCCACACATAGCATACGAGTGATTAGCACAGACAAGAACGTCAACACACGTCCTTGCCTAAGGAACAGAAAACCAGTTTACTCCAAGATAGCTTATAAAGAAAGTCTAAGGGAAGGTCTTTGTAGTCAGTAAATTTTCCAAATATGCAAATTTAAAAAGGTACAATAAAGCTTTTGAGGCAATTTGGATAGTTGTATTACAGTAAAGTCATTCTTTCTCAAAAGTATTCTGGTATCCATGATCTATCAAACCACACAAACACACACACACACACACACACAAATTTCTTACCTCTGAAAAAGTCCTATGTCTCAAGAGTCTGTCTTTATTTATTTATTTATTTATTTATTTATTTATTTATTTATTTATTTATTAACAGATTGTTCCCTCTAACAGAAGGATTCTTGAGCGCGTTCTACAAAAATATAGAACGAACCAGTGCCCTTAGACTTCCATTCTAAGTGAGTCTGGAGTTTGGTTTTCTACAGTAGCCTACAGGGAAATGTGAAATGATTGTCCATGGTAATTGTTAGCGATGGCACCGATCCGATATCAGCAAAATGTGGTGGATCCGATACAGGATATCGGATTCTGTAACAAATAGCAACACATTTCTGGAACCGGAAATGTTTACATACATTATAGAGAGATGTGACTGATTTTTTCTTTTGTTAGGATTGATTTTATTATATTTACAATGTCAGTAGTTTTTTGTGTGTGTGTGAAAGAGTTTAAATGTGAAGTGCTTCAGTTAAAATAAAAAAAAACATTTCAAAAGCATTAAAGAAAACAATATCAGTTGGGTATTGGTATCATTGTTAGCGATATTAGGTTTCAGTATTGGAAAATAAAGTTACATCATGCCATCACTAGTAATTACAAATGACATACAATGGGGCCCTAAAGTGTAAGGCTGGTGAAACCGCTTCTATATTGTGTTCTTTTCTAATGTAACAATTTTTCGTGTCTTGAGCTGGAAAAACCTTGTGTAAAACCTGATGATCTTGATGATGGTAGAGCAAATCCATCACAGCGTCGTCTGAATACATGTTTCAACAGAAGGGATAAGACTCAAGGAAAATCTGATCTTTTGTACAAAGGAGGTAACACAATTAGCCTACAATTTGCCTAAATTTAAGCAAATTAGAGTACAGAATCTTGAATACTGAATATTCATTCAAGCTATCAAACATTTCCTTTTGTTTTAATTTTTCAAAACTTTGAAAATTCAGTTTTAAATGGAAAAAAAAATCTGATTTTTTGCAAAATAGACCCCACTGTAGCTTAAGCTGGAAAAAAACATGGAAATATTTTGGTAATAAGTAACGTTTGCCAAAAACAAACAAACAAACAAAAAAAACCTAATGTGTTTTTCAAAAGTTCGAGCTGTTCCACAACCAAACAATCCAAGAACTTTGTCATTTATGCACAAGCTTTCTTGAACAATGGAATTCTTAGTTAGAATGTTCTCATGGAAAATAAAAGTATAAATAATAAAATAATGACAATGTTTCAAATGTTAAATCCAAGAATCAATATTACAAACAGTACAGAATTTTCAATTCATTACGTAAAGTCATTTATGATGGTGTGTAGGTGTGTTTTCTTGGTGGGGACCAAATTTGTGGCACCATTTGGCTGGTCCCCATAAGGGTTTTGTTTTGTTTTGTTTTTTTTAAACAAAACCTGCTGTTTTATTTCATATCTGTATTTTGTATTGATATTTTTAGGTCCTTTTGGTTACTGAGGTTAAGATTAGGGTTAGATATAGGTAGCATTGATAATTATGTCAATGGAAGGTCCTCATAAGGATAGTACACATGAATGTGTGTGTGTGTTTCTCTCTTACTGTCAGTGAATGAAGGTCATCAACAAATAGAATGAGCAAAGCAAGCGATGACATGGCTGAACACACACAAACAGATTAAATATGGATTAAGCTGATTTGCATATAAATTGTTTTGTGGAATATTCATCACGAGTACTGATGCTGTGTTTGCATGGTGCAGCAGCATTGTGATGACTAGTGAAAAATCTACAGACTCTCATCGAATCACTGAAAAGAGGAGTGGAGGCTGAAAGTGCAAAAGTTTGCATACCCATGGGACAATATAGTGAAACGACTCAAATTTGTATAGTATCAAGACATTATTTGTTAACATTGTTAATTAACCTTTGTGAACCCATCCTATAAAGTGCATTTCATCAGGCTATGCCCTGAAACTGCATATGTGGAAACAAAAATCACATGCCACATGTGATACCACAAAAAAGTTTAAATTAAATTAAAAAATGAACAAAAAGAACATGGGAGGAGTCTAGAAACCACATTGAGTTAACTTTTTTTGTTGATAAATTGTAAAATAGAGATACAGTATATTTTCCTAGCCGTCACTTTCCTCAATGTAAATGTAAATAATTAACTGAGCTCACTTACATTGCTCCTCAAATTAGTTTTTAATCCATAAGCACTAAGAAAATTCAACCATAATACCAACTGGAATCAGGCATCCATTTAAAAAGCGTGCAGTTTAGTGGCAGCAATGCCTTTACTTCACTTGACTACACCTGACTAATAGTAACACACTGATGACTGATTAGCCAGGACAGGTGTACTCGATGAGGGTTAGACCCAAACACACTTCCTGTACGCCCACACCGGAGCTGAACCACGTTAGTCAGTCCTTTTTTATGGTGGTGTGTTGTTTGGGCATGAGACTGACAGATTATATTGTCTTTTATCTCACGATAAGTACAGAACAGTCCGAGCCTAAAACTAGCGAGATTGCTATTGAAGGAAAGGTCTTTTATTTAAAAAGGCGGAGGAGGAGAAGGAGAGGGATGTGATCAGTCTGGACATGTCTCTTTCTTTCTCTCACTCACTTTGACAGCAGACTCATTCAGTCTCTAAATCACTCTTTTTTCCGCCTCCCATCCTTTTAAAGCAGCACAGGTGGGATAAAGACCTGCAGGGGCCTGAGTCTCTTATGTCAGACAGCACCCCCATCTTCCCTGACACACACACACACACAAATATACCACGACTGCGAGATGAGATGAACATTCTTGGACATAAATCATAATGGTTTAATAACAATCCAGTCATGTCCGAGCTTCAGCACAGAAAGCACCAACACTGTTCTTAATACATAATGTATATTGTGTAAGCAATAAAACCTCAGAGTGTGCAGTTATATGAAAATAATCACTGGCAGGGTGTTAGTGCGGTGGTAGTAAAGTGTTCCTCTTATACCACAGCAATTTGTCAATTTTTTTTAAAGAGCATCAGCCGTTTTTAGTTGACGTCCTGGAAAGTCCACACAACAAGTTGATTCCTGTCATCGCTTGCGCTTTACCAGTTGTACCCTCTTGTTTTTTTTTGTTCTCTTGAAGTTAATCATGCTCAAAAAAAAAGGCAACTTGTCCTTCCTGAAGACTTGCTCATGTTACAAAGCACCGACACTGGAGACTCCTTCCATAAATATTAAACATCTCCTTACAGAAACCCTCGCCATATCAATTACAATGAATTCGAATTCCTCGATTTTTCAATCTTTGATTATGTTGACTGATTAGTATTTTACTGAGGCTCATCTACCATAACAAGTCCCTGTGTAAAGCTGTTGCTACAGAAACACTAACACATAAGAACAAGCACATTAATATAAACCTGTGGTTTGAAGTACAGACTGTCAGAGCTGGTGTTTTAGAAAATGAATCAGCATTTTCTGACCAATCAGATTCAAGAATTCACCCAGAAGTAGACAGATTACATTTCTATATGCAGAAGAGTTTTATATAGAGAGCACCTACTAAAAACAACCACTGTAGTGATGCAAACAGTCCAGAAATAAGTGTCCTCCTTAGCCTGGCATTGATTTCTGACGATATTTAAAAAGGTCTAAATTGGGGCAAAAATCATGCCTGAATTTTCTTCTATTTGCATTACTTGTGAATATGTTTACATTACATCCATAGGCAACTGTTAATATTACAGCTCAGAGAAGAAGGACCAATATGGCTGACTAGAGTAGATAAATTGGAATGCCATATTCCCTCACATTCAAAAGCTATAATTGCTGATAATGATTTATTTTTTTATTATTTTTTTTTTTTTAAACGGATGTTTGTCTGTAGCCGCATCTACACCCCACCCACCCCGTTTGTGCTGTCTTTTGCATTAAGCCGTTGTTCTAGGTTACAAATTCCCAATCAAACTAAAGTCATTAATATTCATAAGTTTCCTACACAAATCTTGTGCTTCTGCGCTTCAATCCAATTCCACCTAATTACATCTGCCCTCATTAATCTCCCTTCAAGGTCCTGAGGAATATTTGATCTCCCTTATCATGAAGCTAATGTGTCAGATTTAAACCTGGTGGCTTTGCAACATTATCATACACCATGATCTGGGGGATTCATGATTAATAGTTTGTCATTGCAGATCAGAAGAAGAAAGAGGATCTAGTTAAGCTCTTGCACATGATAGATGGATAGATAGATAGATGTCTCTTTGTAATATAGGTTAGTTTTTCCTTTTAAAACAGGAAGATTGCCAGAACTGTTTGAATCAGGCTTTGCGTGCAAAGATGACTTTTCCCCCCCGAGAGTGATGTCATCAATGCCGGACCTGGAAGGTAATGCTGAAGTCATCATGAAGCACATAGTACAGAGCTGAGCAAGATGTTAAATCTCAAGGTGGTGTTATGGCAGGGAAACCAATAAACCATACAGTGACGTGAATGATTTCACAACTCTTTTATTCTGTAACTGGTGTGAATGAAAACTTGCAGTAACATCTCAATCTGACTTTTCATTTTGCAAATGATTTTATTCAAAATAACTTGTTCTTAATATTTTTTTCTCATCATTAAATTGAGAGAGTGTGGAAAGTTAATACAGTAGCTGAAATTCAGCATGGGTGCCAAAGAAAGCAAAAGATTATGAAGATGCCACAAAAAGCATACTGGCATCTTCATAATAATAATAATAATAATACATTTTATTTATAAAAGCACTTTACATTTTAAAGAAAATCTCAAAGTGCTACAGAAAAGAGTCATAATAACATACAGCAATTAAAACCAG
>CM075015.1:20408515-20422642 GCA_037576675.1 Pangasius sanitwongsei | reverse complement strand
ACGTTTTTAGACCCCTTTTAAAACCATCAGTCATTTGTGGAGCCCTCAGATGTTCAGGGAGGGCATTCCACAGGCGAAGAATGTAACTCCTCATAATCAAGAACTAAAATTTCTAAAAAACAAAACAAAAAACCAAATACATGCAATAAATAGCTTCCATGTTTTGGCCTGTTCTCATTTTTTCTGCAACTTGTTTCTGGGTGGAATATAAAAATGTAACCACATTCAATTCAATTTTATTTATATAGTGCTTTTAACAATGCAACTTTACAGAAATCAATACATTCAAATTAAATCAAAATAAATTGTAAATATGTTAATTTATCCCTAACGAGCAAGCCAGAGGCGACGGTGGCAAGGAAAAACTTCCTAAGACGATATGAGGAAGAAACTTTGAGAGGAACCAGGCTCAAAAGGGAACCCATCTTCATCTGGGCGATAACAGATAAGTGCGATTATAAATAAATTGCTTCTATAACCGTGTACGACATGGACAAATAGGGCAATTGTGCAACCAGTAAGTTCATTACAGTTTTTAGATGAAGTCCAGTTTGTTGAACCTATCCATTGTCCACTGATGGAGACCCGAGTGCAAAACTTCTTGCGGCAACCGAAGCCCCAAAGCCACCACAGCAATTGCAGTCCCATCCATCACAGTACAACTCCCCATATGAGATCCCCGAGCCTTCTCCACAGCCCCCAAGTGGCACCGTCCCCAGCAATCCCAGTGATCTTCAGGCAGTCACATGCACTTACAATTTTACTCAGACGTGTCAGAAAGCAGAAATGTATACATGGCTCCAATTTGAAGTTCAATTTCTAAACAATGTTGTTTGGATTACATAGCTTAACAACGTCACAAAAGACTTATGCATGAAGATTTGGGCATGCAGTAAAGATTATTTATTTATTATTTACCCTAGCTTTGTAGCTTCAGCGAAAACCTAATGAAGCTGAGTGCAAATTGGGTTTATTTATTTTTTAAATTATGGCTTAAATGAGTGGCATATAGACAAATAACACTCTGAAATATAGTGTAGTATAGTTTAAGCATCTCCTTGGACCAAAATAATATATAACTATGCTGTTAAAGTGCAATGCAGCAGGAGCCCAGAGGTCAGATTACTGTGTTTATCGTGGTATATCATCATACCAGCATATCATCACTCCCCTACCAGATGACAATGCACAAGTCTGACCAGATTAACACATTGCTTTTTCAATGCGTGATTGACAGTTTTCCTGGATCCTTGTGTCACGTGATTCCTCTTTCTTCAGATAATAAGAGCAGGATTCTGAAATCACAATTTTGAAATTATTCAAAATCATATCCAAATGCTCTGTAGAAAATATCCAGTGCCCATAATGCACTGCAATAGATTAGCATCCTAATGGGGGATCCAATTACCCATAATGCATAGTGCTGTTTGTTTAAAAAATGAGGGAATGGAGCGATAGTTCCAATACAGGGCTTTTCTATGCACTGCTGCCATCTGGTGACTGTTTAACACACAAGAACATCTTATGCCGCCATCATCATCAAGCCTAATTCTGCCAACCTTGAGTAATAGATCTATATGAATCCAAATACCTGGACAGATGTGTTAGATATACTGTGCAGGTTCATATTATAATCACTTAATATTGGCCCAAAATGCATGTGTTCTCTTAAAGTTTTCCTCAGAGATTCTTTTTAATGTAGCGCTAGAAGGTTATAAACAAAATAGTCATCCTTAACCATCCAAAGTACTCTTAAAAACCCTTTATAAGGATGTATACATTTTCCAGTAACTACAATTTTAGAAGACCCTCTGTAGAAGGAAGAAGTGAAGAAACCTTTTTTCTTAGAGTGTAATTAATGAAAAAAAAAATAGGCAAAAGTGTAACTATTTAATTTCATGCCTTTTTGTTTAGTTCATAAGACGATTTTATATGTCCCAGCTATCATATGGTTCCAGACTGAAAATGACTAATGTTTAGAGTCAGTTGTGGCACCGTGGGCCAAAATGTTTGACGCATTTGGAAACTGGACCAAAAATTTAACCACCAATATCTTATACTTGAGCCATGAGTTCTGGGTAGTAAAGTGGCCTGATTGTAACTTCTGGTCCATTTGGTCCATATCTGAGATATCAAGGTTGAGCTGTGTCTGTTCTGGTAGCCATATCCAGATGTGTATCACCATTGTTCAACAGCTGTATGTGGGCAAAGTGAGAGTCCTGGGCTACCATGTCACTTATTTGCTATCTAGGGCCAAACTTAGCTGATTATTTTGGAAACCATTTTTTTCAGACCGAGATTATTATACAAGTCCTATTACTAAGCATTAATGCCAGGACTGTCAGCTTTGCTTTTTCTCCACATGCCATTGGCTTTTTTTTTTTTTTTTTGGCTTCTCTGAAACGTTATCATTACTTTAACTGACAGAAACAAAGCTATTGTTGCGTTTATTTGTGTCTGTAGTTAACAGTCAGCTGTAGGCACATTTAGAATCGTTGAGCTCCAGATATAGTCAAACTTGGCAACTTTACGAGCTCAGAAACCTTCAAATATTCAGTAAGGAAGATATGGGAAGGGGGTGGGTGAGAAATGAGGATGTAAATTGCTGCAGAACAAAAACTCATGGGAGGTGGAGTCAGACCTGATCAAGCTGGGCAGAGTCTAGCTAAAAGTCCGTAGGGTGGCGATGTTTTAAGCTAGATAAGTGTTGTTGTTCATGTTGTACAGTGTTGTGTGGGATAGGGGTTGAGGATTAGAGTTAGGTTTATAGGAGGAGTTGGATCAGATCCAGCTCCACCCCCTGGTTCTGCAGCGTGGACTATTTCTACCGGTTGGAGCCTCAGGTATTGCCTTCCTCCCAAACGTCTGTTATTTCATAACTCCATAGAGATTAATACACAACCTCCTGGTAACCTTTGTGTACAAAAATCAATATTACATAAGAAAATTCCTTTGTTTTACTGGAAATGACAAAAAGTACAATAGCTTATTGAATATTATAAAAGAATATACTTTATAATTCTTATTGTGAATACTAGCCAGCTATGGATGCTCCAAAATATAGAAGACTACAGGCGTACTTGTGAGATTTGAGACACGACTAGTGTGCTTGTGTAGAAATTCAAATCTTATATGAAAATATTGTGACTTTAGTATTACAAGGCTGTATGTGAAATTTCCTCACTCAGATAGAACTTTATTCTAAGGTCAAGATATAACTTCTGATTCATTTCTGGCAAAAATAAACTGGAGGAGAAATGTGTTACAGCTTAATGATCGCAAACACCAAGTGCTAGATTAATTTCAAAACAGACAGTTTGAAATCTTTCATGTCAAAAGACAGATTACAAGAGATTCAGTGTTTTGCTCTAAAACATTTAAAAGGACACATACTAGTATGTAGCTTCCTGTCTCTCCAAGGTTATAGGTGTGTCTTCTTATTTTTGTAATTAGTTTGGAATTGCACGTTTCCATACTAGCACACTAAAAATCAAGATAAAATTTTTGTAATAAAAATAGCTTTATAAATAATTAATGCATATGTACAGAAGTGAATGACAGTACCAGAAAAATAAAAAGGAAAGCATGCACATGAAATAAAACCAACATCAGTTTATAAATGCAATAACATTGCATCTGCTGCAGTGTGACACAATCTGGAGTGTGACGTCGAGCGTGACGTCACGCCCGGTGCAGCGGCTGTGGGTGATGCGCTGTCCTTCAGAGTAGAAAGAGGGGAGAGAGAGAGAGAGAGAGAGAGAGAGAGATGGATGATAGAGAAGGGAAGCGTGGAAGAAGACGGGACAGGATGAGTGTGTAGTGTGTTCTGGGAAAGGAATACCGGAAATGATCAGTAAACTGCACGCGCTCAGCATCAGCAGTCTCCATCATCTGTGACCTGATCATCCGTCAATCATCGAGCCCAGGACTGAGGACATCTTACCTGCTTTTATTCTTCCTCTCGCACCTTAAATCCGCCGACTTTTATTTATTTATTTATTTTTTTAAATAAGGAAGCTATACATCACTGCGTGTCAAAGAACTGCGCGTTATCGTAAGTGGCCAAAAAAAAAAAAGCTTCTCTGACCGGAAATAGAGATAAAAAAATCATTTATTTTTATAAATATATCATAACCCCTTTAAAATTTAGCGTTTTGTGCTTTGAATTTGTGCTTTAGCGCCTGAAAGCGCTTTGTTTACGCAAGGTGAACCGCAGCATCCTTGCGACGACGTCATGACGTCATTACGTCAGACACACCTATAGCGCGCCGACGTCTTGACGTTGCACTTTTACCGGAAATAAAACACATTCATGTATACATGTACATTTTTTTTTTGTTATAGTTTTGGGTATTTGTGATTATATACAACATTTATTTCAGGATTATACTTTTTTTTTTTTTTTTTTTTAACCACATAAACAGTTTGAGTTCTGTTATTAGGATTCATTCCAGTACTCCAAAATACACTTCCCATAAACACCTGCGCTACAGGTTAGGGTTAGAGTTAGCGTGTGGCTAATCTTTTCTAACTAGCCACCTGGCTCATGAGAGGCAGCCATTACATACCTGTTTATAAGGGTTTATTAGTTACATACCTAGTTGCGGTTATTAATCTCGGTTTAGTACAGACAAAATACCTGGCTTGATGATAGTCTAAGATTTGGTCCTTGTGAAGAGAATCATGAAAGTACCTACACTTAAAATAAAAGGTCACCATAAAGGATTCTATGCTTTGTCCTTCAGTGTTCTATGAAGAAGCCTAGAAATATAGTTTTGGTATGATACGTTAATGGTATTACTGTGCCATTACTTAAAATATATTGTGTTTAGTGTAATACACCACAACAGTAGTGGTAGTGGTATGATACACTGGAGTTGTTGTACTATATATTAGTTGTCAGTTTGTCTGCTATAGCTGCACAAAATGATATTGGCCCAACATTTCTTTTGGGTGGCTGTATTGGGATTCTTTATATAAATGTGTTTTGATAAACGTTTGACCAAAGTTTCCAAAGGCACCCCCCCATAACAACCCTGTCAGTGTTGAGCCAACATCAGCAAAGGCACACTTTTCATACCAATGCTTGGCCAAATGCACACTTCACAAAAACCCTGCTAACGTTGGCCCAAGGTGGAGTTAAAAGTGGCTAAAATTTGATGACCCTGATGGCCCAATGGACAATGTGACATTGGGCACTCAATGACATTTCAATTTTGGCTCAATGAAATAGCAGACATTGGCCCAACAATGGCCTTTTTTACACTTTTGGGTTAGCTTTAGATTAAACCCATTCAAGTGGCTAGCCAATTAGGCTATGACCACTAAAATAACTCCTATTATGTTTTAAAAAAATAATCACGGGCCAGAAAAGGTTTAGAAAGGTTTTGCTCTTTAACTGCACAATCATTACTGATTACAGCAAATATCACAGGAGTCCATTAACATACAACAGTTTATTTAACAGGGGTGCTATAGGAGATGACTATGCTTTTCTTTTCACCCTCCAGCATGATTGTCAAAACCACCAGAAACCAAGAAATTTATCCATCAATGCAAATTCAAGCTTAATTTCAAGGAAAATGTCTCTCTGTGTCAGGAGGTCGACTGTCCCATGGCAGACATTCTTGGTCCTCGGTGAGAAGTTGCCAAGCTGGACGAGTTGGGCTCTGACCGCTCGAGAACAGGCTCTCACACACCGCTCCCTCTTGGGTCCATTCAGGAGGAGCAGTATGTAGGCGACGGAACCGAGGAACCTGCACCTCTGCTGCCGCACTCTGCCTATCGGGACGCAGAGACCATCACCGGTCAGTGCACACGCTTGTAATAAAACTTTAATTTAGAGTCACCATCACACAACTAACATCACTGCAGGTCTTTGCTTGTTCCCGTGCAGTGCTTTCACACTTGGAAGACCAATAAATGTCAACACGGCTGGTTAAATCTAATACTGTAGCACTACCCACTAAGCCCACTGAGCTCAGTCTAACAGACCAAGAGCTCCTGTGCCATGTCAGCTATTTAACATCATGGTGTGAACTACAGCAATGTATTTTATTCCACTGGAAGATGCTTTTTATCCAAATTGACTTACAAAGGATCAAGCACAGAGACTGAGCCGTTGAGGGCTAAAGTGCCCATGGTGGTTTGAGAGCCGTGATTAAATTCTGTACGTTGACTTTTTTGGGCTGGTTTTAAAACATTTAAACAAAAGGAAGAGAAAAAGGGCATTATGATGTGGAATGTCTGGGCTAGGCAATGATTAAAAGGAGTGTTGCAGATATTGCTAATTAGAAATGTATGCACACCACAGTGACTTTTTTCTCCCAGACAAAGGTTGAGAAAAAGAAGAAAAATGCAGCTCTTTGAACTGTTTAGGGTTGACTCAAGTACAGAGTGAAAAACCCCTGCTTGCTTATAAATAAATGGGCAAGCAGGGTTTATATATAGGTATGGTGATGGTTTAGGGAAGGCCAAAATGGCACTCAAACAAAGGAATCTACTTTATTAAATAAAGACAAATAAAAGATGAAAATTGGGCTTTTTATAACTCTTTTCTAATTTTTTTTAGTCTTTTTTTCCCCCTGTTTCTTATCCCTTTTCCTTGAGCAAAGCCCTGACATACCATACCAGTCACACCTCTACAAAGGTGTGACAAAGGGGTGTGTTCAAGGCTGGTCTTAAGTAACCTCCCTGGCAGCTGCAGGCAATCCAGGTTAATCAGCCTGGAGAATTCTGGGTAACTGAGTTCTCCTGCACAGACAGGCTCTCTGTGCTGCTGCCCTCTGCTGGCTGCCGGCGGTGTAGCGCGTCCTCTTACAGTTTAGGCTAGTTTTATGTCTTCTTTCATATAGCAAATTATAAAACACATTTTAATTGACTTTTATCCAAGGATTTCATTTGTACCCACTGCTTATTTATTTATGATGACTAATTTTGTATTTGTGGTTCTTAGACATGAAGCATTTATACAGAAGGCTTACATCATGTTCAAAAATAAAAAATACGGATGCATTTGAAGCACCTGGGTATACATGATGCAGAAGCCTTGTGTCTGAGTCCATTTAAGAAACTGACACGACCTTAAAGATGCCTTTGACAGAATTTCATGTCGCAATCAAATGAAGGATGTATAATCAAGGAATCATGAAGGCATCTTGCGATGCACCCAAAGTTCTCAGATAAAACGAATTCATCCTGTGTCAGCTTTAAACAGAGCGTTATGCTTAAGTTATGCTTAAGGAATAGTTTGGTCAGTATCTTGCTTTCTTTCTCTCTCACATCTGTGTGCAGATGTGTGTAACAGCACCGAGCTCCCTGAGGTGGAGATCATCAGTCTGTTGGAGGAGAAGCTCCCGGTGTACAAGCTGAGGGCCGACAGCGTGTACGGCTATGAGCACGACGACTGGCTGCACACTCCTCTCATCTCTCCGGACACACACATCGACCTGACGGTTGAGCAGATCGAGGAGACCCTCAACTACTTCTGTAAGTACAGAAGTGTCGCTATAGTAACAATCTCCTCATCTTCATCCACATCCTCATCCCCATGGTCTAGCTGTGAGTATAATGTGGAAAGCCAGTGGTGTCAGTTTGATTTTACCTGATCAGTGCTGGATTCACACACTCATTTGCACCTAATGTTAGAGAAAAACTCTACTCTGATGCACATCTGGTATACTCCGGTGCTAATTTGTCGGTTGGTATTGTATTTTCATTATTCCTCTGAGAAGTTAGCAGGTTTGTGTGCTTCGCCGATGTCACCGGGGGACGTTTTCATGGCAGAGACTCAGATCTACGAGATAAAAGAGCGCGATGGTGTTAGCATGAAAATTGTAGCTTTGGAAGCTGATCTGTTTGAGCTGAGTCTACAGACCGAAACACTAAAGCACCGCTGCATCACTCTCTTTAGGCAGAGATGAAGTGAGGGCTTTTTCTTGCTTTTATGATGGTGTGATGAGAGCATGTTGATATTTTTGGTGCGTAATCAGGACAGAGGATGTGAAGTACAGATATAGCGAGACCGCTGGGGGAAAGAGGACTGCCAAGGGTGCTAAAAATAGGTAGAAAACTTGTACATATCTAATGCAGAGGGGTAAATATCACCTCTCTCTCTCTCTCTCTCTCTCTCTCTCTCTCTGTTGCCTCCTTTCCTCACTCTGCTGTTGTGTGTATCTTGCACTCTCAGTACACACATGACTGTGTTGCCAGAGGAGCTTTAGAGCGTTAGCTAGCTTACGTGTTTTAGAATAGAAACCGAGTGTACAGTGAGAGAGAGAGAGAGAGAGAGAGAAGAGAGTAAGAGAGAGTGTGGGAGGATGTACAGGAGCGTTAGGGATGAGTGCACAGAGCTGGAGTGCTTCAACAAGGACTGCACCATCGGTAAAGTGTGGCCGTGTGTGTGTGTGTGTGCGCATGTAGCTGTGTGTATTGGACATATCCTTTGCATGTTATGACTGTAGTGTAGTGTTTGCTTAAAGGCTCAAGTTTTCTTTCTTTCTTTCTTTCTTTCTTTCTCTCTCTCTATGTTGCTCCCATTGTTCTCTTTCTGTATTGTTATCCTTTCTCTCTCTCTCTCTTTCAATCTCACTATTCTCTCTTTCTGTCTTATGATCTCTCTCTCTTTCTGCCCTGCTGTCTTCTCTCTCTCTCTCTCTCTCTCTCTCTCACTATCTTCATTCTCTTTCTGTATTGCTATCCTCCTTCTCTCTCTCTCTCATTCTCATTCTCTCTCCCTCTGTCTTCTCATCTCTCTTTCTTTTCTATCTTGCTATCTCTATTTGTTTTATGTCCTCTCTCTCTGTCTTGTATTTTTTCATCTCTTTTTCATTCTCTCCCCATCTCTATATTTATATCAGATACATTCTTGCTTTCTTCTCTCTCGCTCTCTCCACTTTCTCTTTCTTGCTCTCTCTCTCTCTCTCTCATTCTGTCCCTGATTTATCAGAGGGTTTGGATGTGTCAAC
Source organism: Pangasius sanitwongsei (assembly GCA_037576675.1). NCBI lineage: Eukaryota > Metazoa > Chordata > Actinopteri > Siluriformes > Pangasiidae > Pangasius > Pangasius sanitwongsei. The sequence continues at coordinate 20,413,676 of CM075015.1, read as the reverse complement.
TTGATAATTGAAAAAAAAAATTGCAAGCCAGTTTTTATTAAATGCCCTATTTTAAATTTATTTTGAATGAAATGCAGACGATGTAGTGCGCTATTAATACCTGGCTCATGTGCTTCATCAGCTGCAACCTATATACAGTGGAAGCGGCCGAGCCACCAGAGGGCGCTGTGGTTGAAATGATACTGAACGGCTGCCATATTGAGCATTAACACTAGGCCATGCTACTCAGTGGACGCAAATGAGGAGCAAAAAAAATTTACAGATGATATTTTAGTTTTAGTGCAAAACATTTGCCTTTGGTTTGACGTGTTACTATGCTATAAAACTCAGATACTACATACTCATGTACTAAGTGTATAGTACACCGTAAGTAGTGCGCAGTATGTCCTCTCTTTTGTGTGTTTTACCGTAATGAATATGTAGTTTGGGTTGTTTCAAGCTAAAAGTGATAAATAAATGCAGATGAATTAATTTAGCAGCTTTGATGTGATTTACAGCCTGGAAATCACTTTGGGAACAGGATTTTGCATAATACGACTGAAGGGCAGGTATTAAATTTACATAAGCCCATTTCTGCCATTTGGAGACAAAATTAAACCGTTATTCTGTCAAAGTTTCTCAAAATGACCTCTATATAACATAAACATAACAAATTTATAAATTTAAAATTAATATGACTGCAGTAAAGTTGTTTTTAAAAATATATATATTCAAGCTTTTCCACACATCTGCACCTTTAATAGCCTGTGAAAATGTTTTCTATATTTATTTTAAACATATAGGAATGCTTTGTAGTTCAATAGCATATTTTTTTCAGGGACTTTGCTGCAAAACATGGGGTTTCAAAATTATATGCACCCTTAAAGTTAATATTTGATGAAACCCCTCCTGGAGAAGGATCTTGGTCAGATAATATCTTGGACAAATAATATCTGTTGAGGCACAGTTTGTGTGATGCTAAACTGGTAGCTGCAAGCTTCCTCTAATTGTTAGGCGTATTCGCCTTGTAGGTCCAGCATTAATCTAAACAGCGAATCAGGTACGAAACATGTCCTAGTTCATTTCCTACGAGACGTACAAGAGAACATTATTTTGTTTTCTGAGAAACATGTAAATATCTTCTGTAGCTTCTGAAGGGCAATATAAAATGGAATATCTTTAAACAAAATAATAACAATTTACACCGATCATCCTGTTCAAAAGTTTACACCCCCCTGGCTCTTAATGTATCGTGTTGCCTTATTGAGCATCAGTGAATGTTTGCACCTTTTGTAATAGTCGTGTGCGAGTCCCTCAGTTGTCCTCAGTGCGAAAAGATGGATCTCAAAATCATATAGCCGCTGTTGGAAAGGGGTCAAATATGCAGAAGATGCTGGAAAAGCAAAGAATGTGCAGGACCTGGAGGATTTTTTCTGAAGAACAGTGGGCAGTTTGCTCAGGACAAACAAGGGACTCGTGAAAAACTATCACAAAATATAAAAAAAGTCGTTGATCATCCAGGCAACAACACACCGTATTAAGAATCAAGCATATGTCAAATTTTGAACTGGTTCATTTGCGTAAATTAAGTTATTATTGTGTCTTGTGGTGTGTGTGTGTATATATATATATATATATATATATATATATATATATATATATATATATATGTATATATATACATTGTACTAGATAAAAAAGAAAATGCAGTTTTTATGATCCTTGTTATATAAACTTATGACCACAACTGTAAATTTCCTCTTTTTGGATGAAAGAGTGAAAATCTGACCTCATGTATTCCTTTAAACATAAATATCATAACAGGAAATCATTTCTTTTCATGTTGTGTGTGAAGCTGTGAGGAAGTGGCTCTGCCTTCTGGATGCATGTGTGTGTGTGTGTGTGTGTGTTTGTGTGTGTGTTTGTGTGTGTGTTTGTGTGTGTGTGTGTGACTGAAACAGCAGAGTTATCTGAGCTGATGCAGTTGCCATGTACTGTCGGCATGGTAGCGGTTGCCGGGGTAATCATGCTGCGACGTTGGCGTAATGAGGATCATGTCAGGACACACAGGGAATAGCTTGCATGTGTTCACAGCCAGGCGCTGATCTTATCATAACAACACTGGAAATTTACCACTACTGTAATTAATAACTGGTCTAGATTTATGGATAAGTCTGAGAGAAGAACGTCTGATTTCTGTGAGGGTCTCTGTGTCCTACCCATAGTGCTATGCGCTGAACGAGTGGGCCAGATGACTAAGACCTACAATGACATCGACGCTGTCACCAGACTTCTGGAAGAGGTGAGCTGAGTGCTTTTTGAATATTTATTCTGTGCTTAATCAAGCACAGCAGGTCATATTTGGATTAGCCTGTTTTATGCAATATTAAAATATTTACTCAAATCAACATAGAGTAGATCCAGCGCACGTGTAATGCTTTACAGTTGTATTACATGTATCTTCTCAGACTAAATCATATGCCGGGATATAAAAATACATCAACATTTTCCCTTTATTATCCTCTACCTGACTGCAGGATCTGAACTGACTCTGTGTAGAATTAAACTCTGTGTAGGATATTAAAGAAAAACCTTTTTCCACCCACACAAAAATCGTAAATAGGAAATCGCAAAATAGGAAAATAAGGTTTTTTTGCTTTACAGTTTTGCGTTTGTAATAAATACTGTTTTTCAGCTTTCAACAAGTTTCATTACTCGTCAGTAGTAGGTAACAACCAGTGATATCCCCCAGTATGTAAGGAATAAAACACCAGGGTGTGTGCTGTTATAGGAAAATAAACAAAAGCCAGGGTGGTGTGATGCATTCCAATAGAGTTACTATTACCATGTCCTGAAGTGTTTTATTCCTCTTATACCACAGCAATTAGCCAACAATTACAAGTTTTAATTTAATGGTCACAACAAACAGATGTTCCCTCACCTCTATCTCTTGTTGGAGAGAAACTGTAAAACACAACGTCCTCCACTTCGAAGACTTTCCCATGGTGGAAAACCTAAAGTTTTTTTTTTTTTACAGCTTTACCTCTGCCTATTACAAAGCACTGACACTGGAGACTCCTTCCATAAATGTTAAATAAACGTCTCCTTGTAGGAAGATTTACGTTATCAATAATTAGACATTGTTATGTTTGTTAAATAACAACACATTTTTAAATCTGTTTATGATTAATCTTAGATTAGGTGTCCGCTATACAAGTTTCTGTGAATGAGCTGTTAGAAAGGATAATGTGTTAGAATGTATATTTTGAAAAATTGGATACCTGCCAGCCAGTAGAAAATGAGTACTTACAGTGAAAACGAGTATATACAGTACTTAATTTTTTAACAAAATTGAAAATTAGTTTTGGTACATGTATGTCTTCACTTGTATGTGAAGTCTGTAATAGAAATATGTTAATCCTGTGGCTAATCTTGTCTAAATATATGTTTTGTGCAAATGCACATGAGTGAGTGAAACATCTGTCTGGCTGTACAGAAAGAACGGGACCTGGAACTGGCTGCTCGGATTGGCCAGTCCCTGCTGAAGAAGAACCGGATTTTATCCGAGCAGAACGACTACCTAGAGGAACAAGTGGGGAACATCAGAGAGGAGGTGAAACGGGTTGACCAATCAGAACCTGGCGTTCCTTAAAGCAGACTGTCAGACTCTTCTTCTTCACGTCTATGGCTACATCTTAAATACGTTAGAGTTTGTAATAAAACACATTTTTATTAAGTAAGAGTTATTGAGAGAATTTAAAAACATGGCACTTTGGTGGATACTATGCACAGCATGCTAGCTAACTGGCAAATTAGAAGTTTCCACAAATAAACAGTATGCTAGCTAACTGGCAAATTAGCAGTTTACACAAATAGTGCTCAACCTAAAAACGCAAATGCTAGAGTTTGATAAAACATTATTATTATTATTATTATTATTAGTAGTAGTAGTAGTAGTATTCTACAAGTAACTGCATAACTTTTTTGCTAGATGATTAGCAAATAGTCACACATTCAGCTATGCCAGACAGAAAACTAATGCTAATACTAAACGAATGCAACATTTAGCTATATGCTTTAAATAATGTAGCTTACTAACTTTATGATCTTAACGAACTCAACTAGTTAATGCCATTTCTTGGTGTTAAACCTGACTTATGCTCAGAGCACAGAGAGCCTCATTGGTGAAGGAAATTAGCGAACACAACATTTGAACACCCGCTATCACTATCATACGGTGTCTTATTTGAACTGATTCTAAAAATAATCTGATTTCAGCTGATGTTTGAGCAAAAACAGTAACTAGGCATGACTTGTAGTATTTGGGGTGTTTCTTAAAATGGCTGACTTTCTTGTAGGAACATCAACTAGACACAAGTTCTAGGGGATTTATTCGGTTGGGGACAGGAGTCACAACATTACACAATATTATTAATTTATATGATCTTGTCAGATTGTGTATGTAAAATAATTGAAATCTAATATAATGTAAAACATTTGCGGTCGTCCTGTTACAGGAAAATAATCAATGAGGAGTGGCCTGATGCTTCCTGTTACCACCCTGAAACTGGTTATTTTCCAATAACAGCACACCCTCAAGTGTTTTATTCCTCTTATACCACTGCTAATTTGCCAATGATTATTCTATATATTTTATATCCATTTATAGTTACAGTTAATGGTGTGAAATGTCTGGAGGCAAGTTAGTTCTCATTCTCTCTCTTTCTCTCTCTCTCTCTCTCTCTCAGGTGGCCCAGCTCCATCATGAGCTAAATCTGAAAGATGAGCTTTTGCAGTTCTACACCAACGCAGTGGAGGAGAGCGAGGAGGATGCCTCGTCTCCATCGTTAGTCTGATTAAAAGAGAAAACAAACCGAAATATACATGTTCACTTCTAAGTGTACAGTCTCAGTGTAAACGTGGCGTTGTGAATAATAAGTACACCCCTGCCTTTTCTGTGCACTGTAGTAATTGTCTAAATGTGTCATAGAGGCGCCATGGTAACAAGCTGCTCTGTGTTGTGTTTGCGGGGTCAGAGGTCAGCGTGGCAGGATGCCGTTGCCTTTCCTGAGCGGCTCCAATATGGATGTGCTTCAGAGGAAACTGAGAGACCTGGAGGAGGAGAACCTCTCTCTCCGATCAGAGGTTTATACAATACACACAGGAAGACACGCGTATGGTC
>CM075015.1:20355591-20405915 GCA_037576675.1 Pangasius sanitwongsei | reverse complement strand
TTTAATTTTTGTTTGATTTAAAACTTTTTTTTTTTTTTTTTAAAGCCACAATTTTACACTTCATTTTTTTTTTTTTTTTTTGTTTTCATTTTTTTTTAACCCCCCCCCCCCCCCCCCCCCCGCTTCCCCCAACAAAAGTGACACAATAAAATATTGGACACTAGTAATGGTAAACTTCAGAAGATTACATAATGATCTCACATTATTGATTAGATGAGCTGGACCTCACATTTACACTGTAAAGTCCATCGTGCTGACCAGTCCATTAGACTGACTCTAACCATTCCCTGTCATTTCTTTGGGAAATAATTCATCCTACATCACTTCCTGCTATACACGCCTCCTTCTGTGCTGCAAGTGGCCACTCATGTGGTGCAGGAGTTATACACTTCACACACCTTAGAAGGTGTCAACAACAATGTTTAAAAAAAAAAAAAAAGAAACATTCTCTTCACTCCCTTTTATGAAGCATGTGAACAGTTCACATCTTTATAAGATTTTAGGAGTTTTTTTGTACTTTACTTGTGTGTCTTTGCAGGGTGCGTCATAAGCGTGTGTTTGAGACGGTTAAAAACATTAACCAATCAGTCAGGCAACGCTTGCTGCCTCCGCCTTCTGCTAATATCCCAGGGTCCAATCAGATGCTCTCGTCCCTAAGTTCCACCCTCTCTGACAGCAACACTGACAACCTGGCTGCCCTTGATAACCGTGAACAGAGCATGCTCCTGGAGGCGGAGTCATCAGATGCCAGGTGGGTGGGGCTTAGCACTGACTCCTAGAAGCATTAATTATAATGTAAACAAACGTTTTAGGTAAACAACCAGGAATGTTTGGGACCCAGAGCCTATTTAGATTTGCACTAGAGTTTAGAGCACTAACATTACGACTGCCAATTAGCATCATATCATAAACAAGTCCATACATACAAGCTTACACTGTTCATAATAGGATAGCTGTACATTCTGGTTCAGAAAAAAATTCTCCTGTGTGCGTGTGTGGCATTTTTTTCCCTCTGTCTCCAGTTCTGATGGTCCTGAGAAGCGTTCCAGCTCGGAAGACCTGAAGCTGGCATTGCGCCGGCTCTCACTGCGCCGGCAGAACTGCCTGAGTGAGCGCCGTTTCTTTGAGGAGGTGCGTGAGAGGAGGCACCACGATATTCCACTTCTGTCTGGCATCGTGTCTGGAGAGAGCATCATGTCGTTGGGTGTGTGGCCTAGCCGGCCGTACCTCCCAGACAAGCTGCAGATTGTCAAACCATTGGAAGGTGAGAAACTTCAGGCATTATGGGTAATGTATGAAACTGTTAACCACAGGGAAAATAGACTATGTCGATCAAAGGAGTTAAAATTTAAAATGTCAACTCAGTGTATGATTTACATTCTTCTTTTCTTTCCCTCTTCCTTGCTCTCTCAGGTTCCGCCACCTTGCAGCACTGGCAGCAGTTAGCTCAGCCTAACCTAGGCGGGATTTTGGACGCCCGTCCTGGTGTTGTCCCTAAGGGTTTCCGTCCCCTGGAACTCGATCTAGAGGAGGTCTATCATTACAGCGACTATGAGGAGGATGAGCCAGGAGAGCAGTACTTCCAGAACCTTCCCACCACCACCACTGCAGCCAATCCCGGTCTTGGCCACGCCCCCTCGGCCTCTCCATCCCCCTGCCTCAGCACTGGCCATGTCTCTGCAGAGTTCTCAGGTGGGGTCACTGTATTTAAATAATACATACAGTAACATGCAAGTTTATGTCTCTTTATGGTATTTCATGCTACCGGTAAGGATACTCATGTATTTCAGTAATAATATACGCTGTACAGATTCATTTCTGCATTCTGTACTATGTAAAAAAGGATTCTGATGAGGTTTTATTGCGTGTTTTGCAGTGCACTACCCGGGTAAGTGCATGGCCCACACCAGCTCCACTTACACGTTCACTACCTGCAGGATCCTCCACCCATCTGATGAGGTCACCAGAGTCACTCCCAGGTCAGACATTCTGCTCTTTCACTCTAAATTCACTTTATTGTAAATAAATGTTAATTTATTTACATTAAAGTGCAAAATTAGAACTCAAAACATCTATAACAAACTGCCAGTACTCATATTCTTCTTCTCTCTCCAGTCTAAACCCTGCCCCAACCTCCTCATGTGCGATGTCGTCCAGCCTTCGCTCCACCCCTGCGGCTACGCCCTGCACGCCACGCCGCTTAAGCCTCTCCCAGTCCCAGTCCTTCACCAACTTACGTGACTCTACGAAGACCTTCAGCACGTCACTGGGGTTAGTGCGCCTCCTACAGGAGCGGGGGATCTCTGCAGCTGTCTATCAGCCACGTAGCTGGGACAGGGTGAGTGGTGGTGTCCATTTATCCACCTCCGTCCTCCCTCCATCGTCCCCTCCGGACTCTCAGAAACCCTCCACTCCACCAAACTCCCCTGCCCGACACACTCCAAGCCCCCACGCTGTTGATCTGGACAACCCTGCTGACTTTTCGTTCAAAAGCCCATCCTATGAGAACTTCCTAGCCTCTAAGCCAGCACGGTCCATTCTGAAAGAGGTGGCGGGGGGAACTCAGGCGAGGGATTGTGAGAGCCAGACGGATGTCAGCGTGTACAACCTGAACCTGGTGGATAAGCTAAAGAGGCTGGGGCTGGCAAGTCCAGGAGCCAGTGGGATATCAGGGCCGCATCCCATACTGGGCCCTCTAGGTGGCCTGAGGAGGACAGGCTCTCCCTTTACACCCCTAAATGAAGGGTTAAGGCGCAATCGGAGCTACCCAGCTGTGGTCGGAGCAAGCATGGCTATGAAGGGCCCTGGACCCCAAGGAGACGAGATGATCCTAGCTCCGAAACTTCCCAAGCAGACTAGTCTCAAATAGACGACACATAAACACTCAAAATACTGTATTATATGTATTTAAGTTTAAGTTAACTTTAAGTTGTGCCCTCCACAAGCAAAATTAAGCCTGTTTGCACAAGAGCGCTCTCTGACTTGAAAACAGAGTCCTCTCTTACCTGCCCATAACCCTATATATATATATATTACACACAGTAGTGTGTAAAACCCAAAGTAGAGCTTCAACACTTTCCCTCACAGACACTTAGGCGGAAATACCATAAAGAAAGAACCATCAAGCATTAAACCAGGTAAAATCAATATAATTCGGGGTAAACACAGCAATTTCACCAGTAATACAGCAATTACACCAACACTACATGGCCAATAGTATGTGGACACCTGATCATCACACCCATATACAGTATGCTTGTTGAACATCCAATTCCAAAAGCATGGGCATTAATATGGAGTTGGTTCTCCTTATGCTGTTATGCTTAGGCGTTCCACTAGATTTTGGAGCGTGGCTTTGGGGATTTGTGATCATTCAGCCACAAGATCATTAGTGGATGAGGAGGCCTGGTATGCAGTCGGCATTCCAGTTCATCCCAAAGGTGTTCAGTGGGGTTGAGGTCAGGGCTCTATGTAGGCCACTCAGATACTTCCACACCAAACTTGGCATGCCATATCTTTGTGGAAGAACCACAAATGGGTGTGATGGTCAGGTGTCCACAAACTTTTCGCCATATAGTGTACATAAGGGGTGAGCAATATAGCAATATTTTAAAAGATTTTCACAATATATGATATGCAGTGATGGATTACAGACCGGGCCTATTGGGCACGTGTCCATTTAAACTGAATGATTAGACTAACTGGCAATTACGCCAAGTCACACACAACAACTATCAACATCAGCAAGTTAACAGAACATGAGCCAATGAATGTAAAGCCACTGATTCTGAAATAAATTTGGAAATGTTATTGGTGTGTGTGTCTGAATTGATAAGCAGTGAGTAGTCACTTAGGTCCTAAATGTTTAGAACTGGAGCCAGATAAGCAGGTAAAAGAACAAACAACTTGGATAACTATAAACCCATACTAAGTGGGTCAACTGAAAACAAACTTAAAAAAGAAAGAGAAGCCAGAGAATGTTCATTTTTAAATGGGTTGGACTGGATAAAAATGAATGATGTACAAACATGGATCAAAGAGCTCAACCTGCTGTCACTCCTGACCATTAACTCAGAGCTTGTTGAATAGGTAATGATTTGGAGATAAATGAGAAGGAAACCAGTCGTCTAAAAAAAAAAAGATATGTCTTCTGCATATCACCTAGGCTAATTAAATACTCATAATGGATGTATAATGTAGTAATTGTGGTTTGGTGTGCAGGTCACCATACAATGGTTCATGTGTAGCGGGGAGGGGAGGGTGTCCAGTCCAGGGATCCAGATGTTACTTATGCGTCCCTGATGTAACCTAATGTAATATTAGTAAGACAAATAAAACATAATATCATACAGGTTAGCCAAAGACTACAGGCCACTAGCAATAATTATAACATACAAAAATGAGCTTTATGTTTAAAATGTATTATTATAAAAAAAAAAAACTGATGTTCTCCCATCTCAGTGTCAACAGATGTTTTCAGATGTTTCTAGTGCTTCATTCACAAAATACACATCATGACAAAAGCGTGATATCTTTCTGCCGTGAATTAGTCTGAAACACTATTCGGTCACTATTCAGTCAAATTGACAAGAAATGCAGCTTTCAAACACAAATTTGCATGCCTGTGTGTGTTGCATAATTATGATTAATTATGATGCATAATGATGTCACAAAGACATAACGGTCATGCCACAGTGATGTTGCAGTGGCGTAACAGTGATGTCACAATGATGTCACAGTAATGTCATAATGGTGCTGCATTGATGTCATAATGATGTCACAGCGATGCCACAACGATGTTGCAATGATGTGGCAGCAATCTCACAACACTGTAACAGTGAGGTCACAATGATGGCACAGTGACCTCACAGTAGTGTTGCGGTGCCATCGTAATGATATCGCCATGACGCCAGTGATTCCACAATGATGTACCAGTGACATTGTAACAATAATGCAGTTAAATAATAATGATATTATCATAAAATAACAGGAAATCAGGAAATACAAGGTTATGTAAAATCACAAAGTACTTGGTACTAAAATACGTGGGCAAGCTCAGGCTGGAAGCCCTGGTTGGAAAAGAAAAAGAATATGTGTAATTTGAACTTAGAATGGTGAAATTAGGGATGTTGTTCAGTGAGCATCAACAGCGTGGTTTTCCAGTCTGCATTTCTCTTGTTGGCCAGCAGAGAGCATTATTTGAATGCATATCTAAGTTTCTCCAGAAAACTGTGTTTTAGTATGAATTATATTGAGTATAGAATTATATTGTCATGTATTTCATGAACATTGTTTAAATATGTACATTTAGTCTACTTTTTAGTCATAGAGCTTTTTATTCTTGAATTTTCCTTCAGCAGAGCACTTTAGGTTCAGTTTGACATTATTTATAGACCAACTTGTTATTAAAGTTTGGATTAAATCCATTCAATTCCGATGACCAGTCAAACAGGCTGATAGTCATAAGAACTCAACAGTAACTAGAAGGGAAGTGAACAGTCTTTGCGTTGTGTGACAGAGGCCTCTTATAAAGATGATTATAAATCAAATATAAGGTTATTCAGCCTTTTTTTTTTAGATGCTTTTACTCATTTCAAGCTTTAAATTTTCTTATTCTATTGGCAGATAATTTTGCTTCTTTCTACAAATAAATACTGAAAATACTGAAAATTAGAAATATTATATTATATTTTATTTTTTGAATCCATTTATTTCTGTAAAGCTGCTTTGTGACAATGTCCATTGTTAAAAGTGCTATACAAATAAAATTGAATTGAATTGAAATATTACCTGCCAATAGAACAAGAATATTTTAAGTTTGAAATTATTAAAAAAGTACAGACATAGTTCTAAAATCATATAATAAGTTTGTTAATTATAATCTTATAATAGGAAATACTACATAAATTTGTCTATATTGAAGATAGTTTCACTTCAAGTAGACGTTTCATTGTTACTGTCAGTAACATTTAAAAAATGTTAAAAGATTAAACATTTAAAGATTAAATGGCTAAAAGATTATAATGTTAAAAGGTAAAAGGTTTAACATTAATAAGCAAACCATGTTTTTTGAAGTTTATAAAGGTTAAAAGGTTAACACATGCAGTTAGTTATGTTATGCTAGGTGGGTGCTATGGTATTGCAAGTGGTTGCAAGATGGTTGCTGAGGATTTCCAAAAAAAAAAAAAAATAAATCTCACTTTGGAGAATTGCTATGTGGGTGAAGTAACTCCAATCTGTCTGTAAAGGACATTGTTTAGGATCTTAGTCTTTATGGTTCTATGTCAAAAGCTGAGAAGAAAATGGAAGACATTTTTTGGATAGAATAGTAATAATAAGAAGAAGAATATGAAGAACAGTACGAAGGTCTACATAAATATAATAAGTTTGTAAATTACAGGTTGTGATTTCCTCTGCTGTAGCTACATTTAAAAAAAATCATGGACCCCCTTGCTATGTTTCACAGATCCCACACTGAAGCACTGATCTAGAGGACAGATACATGCATTTACGGTATTAGACTGTAGCAAGACCATGTCTACCATAATGTACAGAAGGTGAATGATTACTGACTGTAGCTCATCTTTTGCATTGGATGTGGAATAGTAATACATGTTTAACGAATAAATAGTGTGTTCATTACTATGTATAAAACTGAACTGTCTCTGAAACATTCAAAGGTCTTTTTCACAGCCAGCAAAACTTCTGTATGACGTCACAACAGAACAAACACCTTTAGTGTAATTTATTTCCTTTCAGCCTACTTATGTTTGGAAAAAGAAGCTCCAGAGGAAAAGATTTAATTAAAGGAACAGAGAATAGCAGTAAGTAAAACTGAAGTATGTGCAGATATAAAGGTTCTTTGGTTTATGACACTCATTCTCTTACTCAGTTACATGTTGAAGATTGTCCACAAGGGGGAGTGAGTGGATCGGCAGAGAGTAAAAGTAGGGGCGTGGTTTTCATATGCAGTTATGCTCATGCTAACCTAACAATCTTTTTAGATTTTACACAAATCAAAAGATATATCCTGCTACAATGATCTCCTGGGCATGGGCTCACCAAAACTGGACATTTTTGAAGATTGAAAAAAAAACCCCATAATCTTGCCTTTTTCCAATCTTTAACTGTCCAGTTTCAGTGAGCCTGTGCCCACTGTAGCCTCAGGTTCCTGTTCTTGGCTGACAGGAAGTGGAAACTTTTGCTTTCGGAGCCCATCTGCCTCATGGTTCGACCATGGTATTTTGGTTTTGAGATGATTTTCTGCACGCCATGGTTGTAAAGAGTGGCTGTGTGAGATGCCAAAGCCTTCCTGTCAGCTCTTACCAGTCTGCCCACTCTGCTTCACCTGCCGTTTCCACCTGCAGAGCTCTGCTCACTGGATGTTTTATGTTTTTCGCACCATACTGTTTAAACACTAGAGACAGTTTTGCATGAAAATCCCAGGAGATCAGCAGTTTCTGAAATACTCAAATCAGCCACAACAACTATGCCACGGTCAAAGTCACTGAGATAACATTTTACCCCACTCTGATGTCTGATGTGAACATTATCTGTCACTTTTGACCTGAATCGGCATCACTTGTTTTTAGTGTAGTGATGTTTGTTGAGTTTCATTAGTAGTTCATTTAATTTAATAGTTGGATGGGACTGGATGTACTTAATGATTTAAAGCGATGTCGGAAACTAAATCCACATCTTGGCATAAACGTTAATAATAAAAAAAAAAATTAACCAGGACTTTAGAACATTCTAGTTCATTTAATCCACTGCAGGACATGATTCATGTCAAAACATGGCAGAACTTCAGAAGCCAAATTCTTCATTACTTCTTCATTTTTCTGTGCAGAATCTCAGATGCTTGCAAGGCATTTGCGTCACTGAGTTGGATATTAAATACCAGAAGTAATTGCTTGTTGAGGCCATCATGTTTTCAGACAGGACTATGTGTGTAGTGGTATGTACTCATGAGATGCTGTCCTCCACTACTATATTGATTTGTTCAACTAAGCACAGAGGTACAGCACAGAAACAGTTCACAGAGGTCTGATGTATCCAGTAACTTGGTTTTAAGTGCAGAATGTACCCAGAAAGCATTACAATGGGAAGCAATTTCCTTTTCACTGAACAAATAATGCAGATTCTAAGCAGGAGCAGTATAATACTTGCAACATTGATTTTATGTTTACTCGTGCATTAATTTGATAACATAGCACTGTTAACTGCTTGATTCTGATCAATCAGAAGGTGTTGATTAATTTTCTATAACAGCAGCTCTGACCATTGTTCCAGCTACAAGGCAAATCACAGGTTTAATTAATTAGTCACATGGACACGTATGATGGACTCTAAACCAAATTTTAGACTGTACGCCAAATAATTCCTAAATTCCCACTAGCCTGTCTACGGCTGCTATGCCTCTCACTTACCAGCAACGAGGACTCTGTTGTCAACATAATGGTAGTAGCTATTCCCTCAGACTGGGCTTCCCTCTCCAGGGTTGGTCTTGCTACTGACCCTCCAGTGCTTGATGCTCCTGAATTAGGAAATAGGGCAAAAGGTTTTCTAAATCACCAGCATTCTGACACTCCTGATCTGCTGGTGCTCGAACTGATAAAATGCAGACAGTCTAAACTCCAGACTCTTGATTTACCTGATTTGCTTTCCTAAATCACCAGCACCCGAGGCTCCTGACTCACCCGATTCACAGGCACTCCAGTCCATAAAATTGTCTGCACTCAAGACTCCTGACTCAACAGTCTTTAGGCTCCAGTCTGCTGAGATCTGGCAGTTTATTTGACCAACACTTGAATATAATTGCTTGCTACCTTCCCACTCCTTTGCTCATGTGATTGCTTGTGGTTTTTAGGTTGTAATTTGATATGCCTTGTTTGCAATTGTGACAAAATAGTTTCTCTCAAAGATCAGTCAACTTCTCCATCCATCCATCCATCTATCTCATCCCATCCCATCCCGTCATAAAAAATAACCTAGCACTTACATACTTTATTTATCGTTTACTTCACTGCACTACATGTCGTAACATAGCAGAATCTCAGAAGACATATTCTTCATTTCCTGTTTGTTGAGAATCTTGGATGTTTTTCTGGTTCCTTACTTGACAGGGCCAATATTTTGGAGTGCTACCACTTTTTCAGCTCCTGTTTCAGGACCTCCTGTTCTACACCTTGCTATTGTGGTTCTCATGACAACTGAGCCATATGTCTGCATTGCCTGTTGAGGCATTAGCTGACTGATGAGTGCATTCCGTTTGTGTCTATAATTAATCAAGAGTACACACTCACACCGCAAAGCCTGGCTCTTATATCAAAGACAGTACCAAGCCTTCTAATTTTGCCTGAACTCTTTCCCGCGTTTTATATTTTTACTGGTTATGAATTATTGCCTTGATAATGTTTTGTGCTTAAAGGCGTGGCAAATTTTACAAATAAATCTCAGTGTTTGTTTCTAACTGCCTTTGGTGCAATAAATAGCAAAGAGACAAAGCTGTTTTGTCTCTGTTTCACAGCTAGCATAGCCAATCTATCCACTGGAATGTTTCTGGGGGTGGAGGAAACTGGAGAACCTAGAGGAAACCCACGCAGATGCAGGGAAAACATATAAAACAATTCCACACAGACAGTAATCCGAGCTCAGGATTGAACCCTGGAGCTGTGAGGCACAAATTCTACCCACTGTAACACATACTGTATGTATATTATAGAGCTGGTATGATCTGGATAATGCATTTTATGACAAAAAGAAAAATCCCAAATTTTCAATGTGGTGTCAGAATTTTGGACCTTACTGTAGGAAATAAAGTGGATATAAAGTAACATTTTCCGTCCCTAGATAATGGGTATGTAGTAATGTTTTAGTCTCTAATTAACAGGTATGAACCAGTGCCTTATAGTGTTCTTCAATGACTGGAGTTTGACAGTCATGGTGGAGAAAAAAAAAACTATTCAGAAATCACACAAATAAAATGCATTATACATGCTTTATCTAAATATACTTTGATGATAAGCAGTGATATTATCTTACTGAGAACCACATTCCTATAAACGATGCACTACCTGTGGGTGATTGCACAATGGCAGGTAATTGCAATGCCATTCATACGTCAAGCTAACCCCAATCTAATAAGAAGGTAATTTGGTGCAATAAGCTGGTTTTGTATAATACATGTGCTGATCTGTGAACGGGGACAGTGATGAGATTAACATTTGATCATATTGCATTACAGCTTTGTATGATCTTCCTTTTATTAAAGGTCAACAAAGGTTATATATAAAGCAGTTCAGCTGTTGTAAATATCTTCAATATTGTTTTTGTGTGGGTGTGAGTGTGTGTGTGTGTGTGTGTGTGGGGGGGGGGGGGACGTTAGAGAGTCAGCTATAGAAAAAGAGCTCTGTATGTAGGCCATGTGATTCATGGCTATAATAATTGCACCAATAGCACACATTCTCACTATTTCTCACTTTCTGAGACCGAGTCCGCTCCTTCCGGTAGTCATTTTCGCCAATTGATTGGCGCAAGGTTTTTTTTTGCTTTCTCTTTCTTTTCCCTTTTGATGGTGTGCATTTTTCAGTGTAACACCTTGGGATAAGTCTGACACTTGTACAGGTTGTGATTTGTGTGAGCTCACTGCTGAGTTCAGACACACAATGTGTTCTCCCATCGAGTATGATAAAAGAGTCGCAATGATATACAGGGGCTGCAGAATTATGGGAGCAATTATCAATCCCATTCGTACAATTTCAACAATATTATGTTGTGTTTTCAAGCCTGATTGGTCAGAAGGTGTTGATTAACCTTTCATAACAGCAGCCATGACTGTAGAATTGTAGGTTGTAATTTTAATTGCAGGCTTATATTAATGCGCTTGTTCTAATTCGTTATCGTTATCTGGAGTAGCAACTTACACAGGGACTTGTACAGTATGTCAGACACTCCACACAAATTAATTAAATATATGCAAATTTTGATATGGTGAAGTTTTTGGTGAGGAGATGTTTATTTAGAATTTGGAAGGAGTCTCCAGTGTCATTGCTTTTTAACAGTCAGAGATAAAGCTGCAACTTCCGACACAGGAAAGTCATCAGGAGGGGGTCTTTGAATTTAAATTAAAATTTTGTATCCAGATTTCTGTAAAGCTGCTGTGTGACAATGTCCATTGTTAAACACCCTATACAAGTACAACTGAATTGAATTGAATTGTTGAGGAAACGATTGTGCTACAGTATAAGAGAAAAGATAGCACGAACTTGTTTTGCAGACATTCCCAATGTTAAATGTAACTATTACCTATTAAATATGATGTGTTGTTCTTTAAAAAATTTTTTTTATTGTTGACATATTTCAGTTGTAGGCTATATAAGGAACACAAATGTCCAATTTTTCTGTTTACTCACCACTACCTGCCTCACACAAAACTCTTTAAACCTTTAAAAAGACCGGATTCTGTGATTTTGTTTTCCAATCCAACCTGTTTTGAATCTAGCATGTGTTTGTGGAATATCGTAAAATGCTTTATATCTGATTTTCAGTACACGTTTTCCATTCCTGTAGGTGAACTGTTACTTCATCTGTTCTCATTGGTCAGATAACGAAACGATAACAATAATTATACAATGATATGTATCAAAATGCAAAATACTTTCCATCGTATTGATGTGCAAAGCAGTACCATCCTCTCCGTCATCCGTGTTGTCTTGAGTGTTGCGTTTAAGGTGGTAAACTTCATTTCCACTTCCATGATGCATCTTTAACCATGAAGTACTTAACACCTCTTAGCACTTTTCCCCAGATCCAATTGCACAGGCTTTTTTTGTGGTCACCTGCCCCCATTAGCACTAGAACTTGTGGGTAATATAGTGTCATGAGCAATAATTTTGAAGCCTTGCAGGGTTTGAGGCCAAAGTCAATTCTGACCTGGTTTATTGGAAACACATAAACAGCACTGTGTCACCCAGACCAGCTTTCTTTTCCCCAGTCACTCACAAGACCACAAAAGCAAACGACAAAAATAAGAAGAAAAAAAAAAATAGACCTTTCTGAAAAAATTTGGCATAAGTGTATATTGCATCATCAATTTACAAACATATACATCAAATACATCGTCAGCATCATTATAAGAAGAGGGCGAATAGTAATAAATATATTCTTTATTTGGGAAAGTGAGGGGTGAGGCGTGGTCGCTCATGAGGAGTAATCATATTCCTCGGCACTCCGACGACCGAAGTCCATCCAGCCCAGGTAGTCTCGGTCTTTTATCCGGTGGTTAGCGCTCAAAGCGCTTGCCTTGCTGTTCGCCATCGAGTTCCGACGAACAGAACCTGAGAGAGAGACCAGAGTGAGAAAGAAATGAAGTTTAATTTAGCTGTACTTTCACGCAAGACATCACATATTGAAATTTGTGGTGCACGGTGAGTTAAGCCTACAGTGCAGAGGTGTAATGCAATGTATCAGAATTCAAGCGTGGGCTAAAACCTGAAGGTTTTGTTTTCTTTCTTTCTTTGAAATAGAAATGTGCACAGGACTGTTTTCTTAATCAATTATTATTTTTGTTTACACCTGCCAGTGATATATTCTTACGAATTTAGTTGGTTCTATTTTGTAAAATATAAACAAACTGGTAGCCTAACCACAGCAGCCCAGGCAGTTACTAAGGATGAATAAATGAATGCTCTAAATGCATCACTCACATTAACAATCGTGGTTTTTGTTTGTCCCCATGAGCTTTAAATCTCATTCACTCGCATAAAAGGAAAAACCTCCCTTAAGTATGACTTGCACTTGTTCCATGAATAAAAAAAAACAAAGAGTGTGCCTCATATTCGTATCTGGATTTGTATCCATTTAGAAAACATTATCTGTTCATTCAATATAATGTGTTCATATTTGGTTGCTTCCCTACTAGAGTGAAACTTAAACCTAAAATCTTGAAACATTTATAATATAAATCAGATTTTGAAACCATTTTTGAGTTAACAGCATTATTTGTTCGTTATCAAATGGTCAAGTAGTCTAGATGATATTAATAATAGAAAAATTCAAAGTGATATCATGTTTACTTTTTCCCTATCTGAATGTGATATAAATATTCTTGAATAATTTCCTAGCAGTTTTTTGGATCCCAGTGGCATGCAGGGCTGTTTTTTTTTTTTTAAATCCCAATCCTGCCTACTCTTGTTGGTACCTGCCTATGACATATTCTAATGAATTTAGTTGGTTCTATTTCCCAAAAGAAAAAAAAAAACACATTAGTTATTAACAGCTCTGATCAGGATACAGCATTTACTGAAGACAAAAGAATTCAATGTGTTCCTGTCTTAATGAAAACAAAAAAAAAAACATCCATTCCCTCTACTTTTATGTTGGGATCCCAGACATTACATTATGCTATTTAAATTATAATACATTATTTTTGACATCTTTGTTGTAAATCTTCCAGAGGTCATATAGTTCCTCCTTCATATCAGGGCTGGTGAAGGCTTCTTATTTTTGTTTTTGTTTTTTTTTCCTAAAAACTTTTTTTTTTTCTGATTTTGCTTTATCCTTTATGTTCATTTGGTAACTTCTTTGAGTTAATTTTTTTTATATATGAATTGTAAAGTAGAAGCACATTTTATCCATGGATTATCGTGAAAACTTTTGTACTCAACTCTATTAATGAGACTTTTGCTGCGATAGAGAGGCTCTTGCTTTGTGAAGTTTCTCTCTGTCAGTAAATGTGACTTTGACAGAAGGAGAGACAAACATGGAAGCAAGAAGCGTAGGTTTTCATCTTTGTCGGAATTGGTATGACAGATACGTATCTGCTCCAGATGTTCTCTCTCTGATTCATTTAACCCACGTCCAAGAGCTTCTTTTGCATCTCTGGCTTCGTTCCATGCTCGGATGCATCGTTAGAGACGTCTCGGGGTACTTCAAACTTGTACTTTCCCCAATTTGAAGAAAACTGTGCATATATTTTCTTATTTTATCCTACTTACAGATGGTCTCCATTCAATTTCCAGATATATTGTATGAACTCTGTGTCAATATACTGTATATAGAACACTTTAAATGTTTTTTTCCCCAAATTACCTCAATTAAATTAATGTCAAAAATATATGTATACAAATTTCCTTTGTATATGATTTGCTAATTTAGCTACATCTAAGAATTCCTCAGAGTATAAAATAATATAAATAATAAATAAATCATAGAAATGATTCCTTAAGAGTGTTAACTAAGTTTAAATGGCATCATGTTCACCGTGTTTATGAGAAGATTCTTATTAATGTCCCAGTCTTGCACTATCAACTATCTGCTAAGTTGAATTACTCAAAATGCTGGAACCCAGCTTGGTTTACAGCTAATGCTAATACACTGTAATTTTAGTTGTATGGAGTCTTTTCTTAGTAATGTACCAACATATCTGTGGGAAATGTTGTTATTCCAGACACTTCTGTCACATTTCCAGTGTCAAGGTGCCTTTCCATTGTGTAAATACAGTACAAGACTTCATGCTAGCTACAGAAATGTCTTCAGTCATTAGCTAGCTTATGCTAGGCGTGTTCTCACAGTTTTTACCATTTGAATGACACATGTTGGGAATTTAGCATTTCGTGTTAAAGGTAGAATATTAGTGCATCATTCCACCATGTTACATACTGTACATCAAGGAATCATTTCTCTGTCATAGATTTAGCAAACGATTCTTCTTTTCTAGGTTTTCTAAGACGTAGGCAGAAGTTCTGGACCTGTTTGTGAGTTAAAACGAGCAAACGTCTGACTGATCAGCCTTAATTAAAGCCTAATTAAGCTGAATAGCAGAAAGAGTGCTAATTTCAGCTCACACTTAATAGCGCAGAGATGGCAGATGGAGACATTCATCTTAGTTTTTGCTCCTTTTTTGTCTGACGGCACCTGTGAAGCTTTCAGCTCTCAGCTCGTTAAGTAATTCTCACTTGTAGGTTTGGATGAAAGTATCTGCGAGAGTGTCTTATAATGAACATGTAAATGTGAAATGCAGGTTCATATAATGATGGAGCAAAACATCTACCTTTTTACATCTAATACCTAATTTCTAAAAAAGTGAACAAGTAATCATATAGTAGTAGTGAACACAAGTTTGGGCTTCAAGCTTAGCTAGAGGTAGCTGGAGCTAGTTGGTTAAAGTTAGTGTTTATTGACTAAGGAACATTAAATATTGAGCTATAGTTTTCCTGTTTGTCTGTTTAGATATATATTTAATATTTTCTAATTATTACAAGAAAAATAGAAAAAGGAAAACTAAAATAATAATATCCACGAAGCATTGGTCTTTTCTTCTAAGTGTAGAAAATAGTATAGTAGTGTGCCTCATTTATTTATTTATTTATTTATTTATTAATAGTTAATGGCATTTCAATAGACTAAATTTCTGGTATTCCTGTTGTTTTTTTTATTCTTTTTTTTTTAAATATATATTTTGTTTAAATTTAATTTTAATTCTTGAATAAATCTAATAAAATTGTTTGGGAAATATCCAATTGTCTAGTGATATAAATTTTTTGTACACCATCAAACAAAAGCCTGTTTTTGTTTACTTAAAATGATAAAATGCTAAGCATCATTAGTTCCTGAAGAACTGTGAATAATATTTGCGATTCCAGTATTGAGCAAAATATCTAGGATTATCGTGCAGACTGTCCCTTTCAGTAGGAATGGATGAAAACTTGGTTCAGTGTCGTGGCACGGTGTGTGTGTGTGTGTGTGTTGGTGAAAGTTGCTGAAAATGCTGTTAGGTGTGATACTAATGCAACAGATGGGAGACTTCTTACCACGTGCAACACACACATTTCTAGTCCGCTTCAGTGCAAATTATAGATGTGTGTGAAATTCACACTTCCCACACTTGCAAAGTAATTCGCACAGACACACACAGAGGGAAAGTGTATGTGTGTGTGGATGTTTGTGCGTGTGTGTAGATGTGTGGTTGGGCCTATCAGGAGATTAATGCTAACTGGTTTCTTTTAAATGTTGCCTAGCTGTTGCGTTTCAGCCCACGCTTCATGCCTACGTGCAATGCACCCACATGCAAACAATCGCTCCGTGCACTTTTCACTGTAGTGCGGTTCCTCAGAACCACAGCACTAAGCACTTCACTCAGAAGCCCTGGGCCATGATGGTGCATGTGATGCAACTCAATGTTTACTGTTGTTGACCGTTGCGATGGCATTAATCCGAAGTGCCTTGTAGTTCGTGCTCAGCCACGATTATGCTAGCACTCTCAAAAGAGAAGGAACAAAGGGAATTACGCCCTGGGAGGATTCGCAATTAGAAGGCACCGAAGCTGTAAGCTAATATCCTGCACTCAGGCGCGCACCCAGCTGTTTGAGGTTCCTGTTTAGGCCTGTTCATGTTACCGTGTTTTCAGAAACAGCCAGAAGGCTTAACACGTCACACTGAGATGTTGTAACACCTTTCAATTATATTGAAGTTCAGCAAGCTATTAGCCGAGGTAATGAAATCCTTCTGAATCCTTTGCTGACAAAAACAAATAAAATGATTTAATAAAACTGCTGTGGCATATGATTAAACATCTATTAATTTGCCAGGACGAAGATTGATAACTGAGATAGGTACAGAGACAGACAGAGTGTCACTATGGTATGCTGTATTTTGGTAATATATATATATATATAAACAGAAGTGGATTTTTTTCCCCCCAGGTTGTGTTCATTTTGAGAAAAGACTTATGAAAATTATTGGTTATTAGGAAATGTAATTAAAAAATCTGCATATTTGATCGTTTTTATTTTTTTTCGCATCTGCTTTTGTGTCATGTTAATTAATATACATTTATTGTTAATTAAATTTAGCTTTAAGCTGTTGGTACAGTTTACATCACACATACTTTGTGTATTTATGGAATTTGATGGAATTTATTTTTCAACTCTTTTTTTTAACCGTACACACTTGTTGAAAGTCACTGCAGGACAGTTAGTGAATTTAAACCACTAAATAGATGTAAAACAAACAAACGAACAAAGTTATGAATTAAAAAAAAAAGCTAAGAAAAAAATTCAAAGCACAGTGGGCTTTGTTGATGAGAAATGTGGTTTGGTTTTCCTTTTTTTTCCTTTTGTTTTTGCTAATTCAGTCATCATTAGAACACACACACACATCCAAAATTCTCCAGCTTTGGAATTAGCTCTGAAATCATACTTTCAGTTCTAATTGTGTGTGTGTGTGTGTGTCTTAGTGCCATTGAGTCTTCGTGTGTGTGTGTGTGTGTGTGTGTGTGTGTGTGTTTGTGTGCGTGCACAAAAGCTGTCTCTCTTCCTCTTACCTGCAGAAGGAATGCAGGTGTAATGATGATGTTCTGAAAGGTCGAGAAATGTGTGTGTTGCATGTTGTGATGTATGTTATAGCTGATTCTCAGTATGTCAGTTGTTGAACCACTAATGCACTCTCATTATTCAGTTTGTTTAGCAGTTGGACATTTTTACCGTCTTGCTTTAAGCTAAATTGCGGTGTTGCCCTGGGATATGACTGCACTGGACTTTGAAAATAACTGAGGAACTTCATCACACACACAGTAAAGATAATGACGAGAAGCACTGCACTAATTCTCCTTTTTTCAAGCAGTCTTTTAAAAATCTTTTTTCTTGACTAAGACATAAAAAAAGGTTTGTGAATTTATTCTCTCCTTTCTCTCTCTCTCTCGTCCTTTGTCTCTCTTCTGCTTTTCGATTAGATTCGAACCCTCTTATTTCCGTAGACAACCAGATAAATGAAATTCATAAAGAGGGTTGAAAAGGAAAACACTGATTAAAAAATAATTCAAAAATGTAAATAAAAAGAAACCAGAATAATTTAAAACAAGTAATTCAAATCTAGATAAAATGAATTTAAAAAGAAAATCTGAAAAAACAGGAAAAAAATCTGTAAAATTGAGAATCCACAAAATCCACAGAATTAATTAGTTAATTAAAAGCTGTTTCTTTCTCTCTCTCTGTTTCTGTCTTGCTTTCGGGTTATCTCTGTCCTTCTCTCGGTCTCATCCTGTCTCTATATCTCTCTCTCACTTAATCTCTCTCTGTCTCTCTCACTATCTCTCTTTTTCTCGGTCTCTCTCTCTGATTTCTCTCTCTCTGTTTCTGTCTTTCTCTCACTTTCTCTGTCCCTCTCTCTGTCTACGTATTTCTCTCGCTCTTTCTTTCTCTCTATCTCTCTGATCTCTCTGTCTTTCCCTCCCTCACTCTCTCCCTCTCACTCTAAACGATTTTAATTGCAGATAGTAGTACATACTTGTTAGTTTAGCCCTAGTCATTCTGTGTGTGTGTGTGTGTGTGTGTGTGTGTTTTTTACCTTTCCTGGAGATAAGTCTGGCCAGCAGCTCGTTGAGGTTGGCGCGGGGGTTGGCATCATGTCCCGCGCTCACACTGGAGTCCATCTGCGAGGGCAGAGCATCGTTCTCATCCTGCGCTGGAGAGGAGCGGGTGCGAGCCGCAAAGGTGACCGAGAAGGCGGCCAGAAGCACGCACACACACACACCACAGTTCATCCTGTGTGTGTGCGTTTATGTGTGTGTTTGAGGTAGGTGGAATTAGACAGACAAAAAGAGAACAATTGTAAGTACAAGCTCTGCTACTTACTGAATATTATCTCCTATTGAAGTATTGTAGAATTTAGTAATGAATTTGAGCAAATCAGATAGATAGATAGATAGATAGGTAGATAGATAGATAGATAGATAGATAGATAGATATAGACCGATAGAGAGGCATGAGAGCAATTTATTTTATTTAAGTAAAAAAAGAAATAAAATACAAAAGTACAAATAAATAAGTAAAATAAAATTAAATCAAAAGCTGTCAGTAAAATAATTTAAAGACATTAAAATAATTTAAAAAGTATCACCAAACATGTGTACAACATCTGCAAGTAAGAAAGAAGTAATTGTAAAGTAAAAACATTAATCATAAAAAAACTATTAAATAAAAACATTCTGCTATTTATTGCTTGTGCAGGCTGTTTGTTTTTAGAGTTTTAAAAGAAGGTTTCACATAAATTTCAGCCAAAATGATGACTTTTGAGCAAATTATAATTTGAGCACATTATAGTTATTAAATATTTCCCAGCAACACTATAGCATTTGTATAATATATGTAATATAGATAGATAGATAGAGAGACATGCAGACAGATAAAGGGTTTTACCTTGTCTTGTTGAGGAGCACGTGCTGCTCGTATGAGAGTGAAAGCAGTTGTTCTCATGAAGAAAAGAGAGAAGCATTTATAAAGCCTGCCCAGCTGTGACGTAATCACACACACACACACACACACACACACAATCTGCGTTACTGCTCTCCCTCTGTACGTCAGCACTTGTAAATAACTGAGTGAATTAAAAAAAATGTTTGCCCCATGATAATGTCAAACTTAAACTCCTCCAATAATTCTCTGTGTAATCACTGATATGATTTACAAGCGCAGTATAACAGAGTGAGAGTCTCAGCGCATATTTTTTGGTCAGCGAGTAAATCTGTGCATGTCTATAAACCACTTTTATCTCTCTCTCTTAAGGACTTCTTCCTTCCAGTATTTCCAAATTTGCATTTTTTTGTTTGTTTGCAGATGAAAAGACATTGTGCAACAGTAGCAGATTGCATGCACTGGATTTAAGCGTAATTAATTGCTTCCTACTGTACACTTAACTATAATTAAGCTTATTATAATTAAGCCTGCTATAATCTTGAAAGTTATTCCTCTTACAGTGGTGAATTATTCTACAGTGAAACTAATAAGAACAATATATACTTCTTAGACCAGTGTATCCTGGGATATTAAGTAGTTAGATTGAATTCTCAATTCTGATTGGTCAGAAGGTGTTTCTTTTGTAATTTTCTATAAATTTTCTAGTAATTCTTCCACAACATTTACTTAAATATTTACGGATTGTTGTAATACATTATCGTTTCTATGGTAACATGTAACACAGGGACTTGCTACGTAAATGCGTCAACAACTCATGTGTAACTCTTTTGAGTGACCAATAATTTAAAAAATGTTGCAATTTGACAGCCAGTGTTTCGGTGATTTGCCAGCCTTTCTAGATGTTGCGCAATCGTGGCGCAGCATACGGACTTATTTAATCTTACGGTGCCACATTTAGGCTCATAGAGTCCAATAGAGTATAGCTGTCAAACACTGGGGCAGGAATCATGCTGCCCCATGCTTGGGGGAGGAGCAGTGGACAGGATGGTTTATGACAGGGTTGCCAGATTAAAAGGCTAGTTTAAAATACTTTGTGGTTGCCAGGATTTTGTATTATAGCAAGTAATCAGAATTAAATTTCCTCAAAAGGGCAAAGTCTAAGTACAGATAGTCAGCATAGGTATGATGTACAGAACCGTTTCTATTATAATATATTAGTATTATAGCATTAGTATATAGAATAGAGTATTATAATATAGTATTAATACTCTACTGAAAAGATTGGGAGAGAGAAATGATCTATTTATGCGTGAAAGAGACATTTATATTTATTATTAAATATGCCATTGTTTTTGTTCTTGTTTTTCCTGTAGTTAACTCACTCAGGCATGTTCATCATGAATTATATATTAATAATCCATGTCACATCGATGCTGTTTATTAGTAGGCACCTTAAATCTGTTTGTGTGTTTATGGTCTCAGACAAAGCGCCTAAATTTGCGCATGACGGGAGATGAGCCATTAGACAGGAAATGAGGTCAAAGCCCTTGTACTACTCCCCTAGTGACACTTCCTGTTCAGAACTGATAGACTAATGAATCGATTGATAATTGTCCTCTTGTGAATGCGTTAGGACACTCAGTATGTTTATATGTGTTTACACTGAACTGACAATTTAAATTACACTGAGTAATTACATCATTGGGCATGGCGATCATAGAAAGGGTCTTTTAACTCAGTTTTCAGTGCAATAAATTCTAAACGTCTGTGTATATTACCAGCTGAAACTTTATTTCACCATTTATTAATTATTATTAGTAGTAACGCTTTAGATTAAGGTTGGCTTCTTTAACATTATTTAACATGAACTTCAGCTTTAATGCACTATCAGTAAAATTAAAGTAAATAATATTTATTAGTAATAATTGCTTTTTAAAATAAATAAATAAATAAAAGTGAAGAATAATGGAATCTTGCTTTAACAAAAATTGGATTAGTTTCTCATAATAAGGCTGTTGGGAGTGGAAAATTTCTAAAAAAAAAAAAAAATCATTTTTAGTTGTTTGAGAAATTGCTGTATAAAAATTGAAATTTATTTGAATAACTTGTTCAGACATTATTTCTTTCTTTTTTGGGGGGTGAAGCTTTCTGTGAGGAGAGACAGAAAGGTATGGAAGGAGTCTCCAGTTCCACACTTTATAACGGTCAGAGATCAAGCTGTCCAAGTTTTCCGACCTGGGAAAGTCTAAAGAAATAGGGCTATGTGGCTCCTCTGTAACTCTTGTGTGAACTTAAAAAGAGAATCTGGTGCTGCTATAGCATACGTGAGAACAGGAACTTATTTTGTGTACTTTTCACAGCATTAAATGTAACTACAAATGGATAAAAAGTATGACATATAATGTTTTATTAAATGAAAAAATATAATCATTGGCAAATTGCTGTGGTATAAGAGGAATAAACACTTCAGGATGTGTTATTATAGGAAAATAATCAAATTCCAGTAACACTGCTTCACACTGGGGGCATCTCACCATGCCCCCACTGATAATATTCCTATAAAAGCACAACCCATTGTTTTTTATTCCTTATATAAGCACTAGTCAGTGGAGGTGTATTTTGCTACTTTTTTAACATTTGTTTATAGTTTATTAATGATACCTAACCATTTAACATTTCTCCTAATCAAGAAATATATAATAATAATAAGAAGAATAAATGTTTGGTAGTGGAATCAAATGTTAGGAAAGTACCATAAGTCATTTGAAAATGGAAAGAAATAGAAAAGCCTCTTTCTTGCAGTCTGTATCGGTTATCAGGGGGTAGCATTTGCTTGGCCAGTGTGAGAACACTTGCGTGGGAGGTGCAGTGGGGCGTGAGAATTGATTGGCTGGCGCGTGGGAGGTGTTGGTGTGATTGCACTCCCTTTTTTTTCCAGGTACATGTTAGAACCTCCTGTTGCATGTTTTCAGTCTGCCTTAACAGGCCAAGTTCAGAAACCTTACCTCTCAGTTGGATAACGGGTCACAGCACTGACACTGGAATGTCAGAAATGAACTGTGAAGGGTGATTGACAACCTTATTGAGCAAAGCCGGTTTATATGCTGTGGCAGCTGAGCACGGTTTTCTAAAGGCTCGGCTTCCATTAAGCTGATTTGGTTCCATGCGCCGTTGGTTTGAGAGCAATCTGACTGATGTTTTACACCAGAGAAGGCGTGAAAAGCCAAGCCAGTGAATAATGAGTTATGGGTCGTTCAGCTTAGTGTCAGCTTAGTGAATCATGGTGATAAGATAGGAATGATAGCATGCACTACAATTTTCCCTTTGGGTGGTAATTTCCTTGCGTGCTTCCTTTGGAAGTAGTGGCCTGAGGTTACAAGCTTGAGCTGGAGAAATGTCTCGTCTCAGTGGTGTTTAGAAGCCATAGGTGCTGCTGTGTAGTAAACATGGGACCTAACAATAGTTACCAGTAACAAAAGAAACACGTACACAGGCAACGAAAGACATGAGAGGCAGAGACTGTTGGATGTCAAGAGCTGTCGGGTGTAGGTTTTATTAGAGTTTATAACCCTGCACTGTTAGCTTCTCAATTCTCATTGGTCAGAAGGTGTTGATTAATTTTCTACCTGGCTGCAAATCATGGGTTTATATTAATGCACTCATTCTAACGTGTTATTGTTTCTATAGTAACAACTAAATTACATTGACTTTTGTGGCAGGCCCTTCACATAAACTAAATCTAATAATAAAAAATAAATGTTATTTTACAAGAAAAGCATATGGTGAAGTTTTGTCTAAGGAGATGTTTGTTTAGCATTTATGGAAGGAGTCTCGATTGAGTCATAGTTACTTTAAATGTGACAAATAGAGACAAGTCCGAGCCTTGTTTTCATTTCTAGTTTCTGTTCTTGTTGAGCCATGCCTGTTTATTTTCACTTACTTTCAAAACGTCTGCCTGTGTTTTGACCCCGCTATGGACGCTGACGATGCATCACGGATTCACCACACATCACACCTTGCTACTAGGATTTCGAGCTTGAAAGTAAAGTTTTTCATTTTTGGAAGTAAAATGAGTACTTCATATAAACCCTTGCAGGTGAGTGTCCCTAGGCCTCAAGATGCAGTGTGTGGGAGTTTTGATTTTAAGTAGAGAGTATATTGAATTTTGATTTCGTTATGTAATAGGAATGTAACTCGATACAAATAAATTATTCCGAATGAACAGATATTGTGTTCTAAACAGATAGAAATAGGAAAGGTGCTTGCCAGAAAGTTTCATTAGAGTTTGTCAGAGCTGGGATCCCATGGGACACACGCACACAAAAGTTATGTGAGTGGGAGGTTTCTACATTCACACGGGCGAGCAGTCAGATATGAAGCCCACGGGTTTGCTTGAGGTTGCCAGAAAGATTTACCAAGCATCTGGTTGAGACTAGAGGTGTACATCAGCCCTGGGTGCTTTTTAATTTCATCCTGGCTTTAGCAAGCGGTCAGATATGAAGCTCACGTGACTGGTTCCATTAATGTTCATTAACCTAAAATGTCTCCACATTTACAGCGCTCGTTCGTTCATCCTTAGTAACTGCCTTGTCAAGTTTGTGGTGGTTTAAAATCGGCTAGAAGTTTGTTTATATTTCAGGAACCAGCTAAATTTGTGTGAAAATAGTTGAGACCAATTATGAACTGGAGTGATGTTGCAGAGGGTGAGGAACTGTCAGAGGCAGAATACACACATAATTCTGGGATTTCTACCTTGGCAGTTTTCTTTCCAGCATTTTCCATAGTGGTAGGGTTCATTTAAAAAGAAAAAACAGAAAAAAAAAACAAAAGACCCTTCTGATTTAGGTCATGTCCACATTTCTAGTGGCCCTGTGAACAAACATCTAATCATATTTTAATGGGCTGAATAAATTAACCTGGTAAACAATACAGATGTATACATTATTCAGCTTTAACAGATAATGCGAACTAAATGAATACAAATACAGATACAAATAGTAGGCAGACTTTTTTTCTTTTTTTAAGATAGAAAGGACATCTATCTGAGACTAGACCCTGCGAGAAGCAACAACAACAACAGCAACAAAAAAGAAGTCATGTGAGTGTAGTGATAGCAACCATTTCTACCTCTTAAGGATGTAACCACATACGAATACATTTGGATTGAACAGATAATATGTTGTAAACAGATACAAATAGGCCTACTGGCACAAGTGGGAGGTTTTTACTTGCATGCAGTGCAGGCTTGAGCCAAGTTCATTAACATGATAGAACAGGCGATACACTATTCTGTACATACTAGCGCGAAATTCATAAAATACATATGCTTTTATTTACAGACCCACTGGTCCATAGCTCATGCATTGTTTGTTGTTCTTAAATGATTGTTCTTGATCATTATTAAAAGCAAATCTTCCTGGAAAATCATACAGGCATTATAATGTAAATTGACACCATTTTATAGTTTTGCAGTAGCTTTGTAGTAGATTCTGATAGTGTGTCCAGAGACCTTTCCTGATCTTTCTGGAATGTAATAAACCCAAAAACTGAGGTACATCTGATCAAGAGATCATTGTTTTGAAAGATAGTTGTCAAGCTTACTCAATAGAAAGCTTGCCAGAAAGTTCCACAGAGGATCTGGCCGACACCAATTATAAACGTGAGTGAGGTAGCTGGCCACGCCCACTTCCTAGTTAAATCCAAATAAATATTGGTGCACTAAATAGATACAGATAGCTGTGACATGAACATGGTGCACTCAGTATGTAAATTTTTCCAGTAAAGACCTTTATTGGAGACTCAAATATCATTTGCATTGACATTTTTTTCTTTTTGCAAAAGAAACGACCTTACATGCAAAAAAGACATGTCCCATAATGCATTTGTCCTGTATGCATTAGTCAGCAGACACGACAGCCTAGTCTTAAATCTTACGTTACTACTCTTTATTAACATTTAGATGCTTTTATGAAAGCCCTTTGTTCTCAGTCGCTATCTGTCTGTCTATCTTCAAACAAACCGTCAGACAGGTTGAGTGGGTTCACTCTAGGGACAATTACAGCATTAAATCATTATGCTCAGTAATTGTCTATATAGGTGAGGTGTAATTCTTCTGCGAGTGCATTAAGTGCTGCTTACTGTATCTCATTTGAAAAAGAGTTTTCTTTGGCTAGGTGCAACAACTAAGACAAGTTTTAGAGGAAGGTCACAGGTCAAAGGTAACAGTCTATAGCTTCTTGGAAAAAGGATTAAACCTGCCATTAACTGAAATCGTATTAAAAGTAATTGCGAATGACTTCTGGCGAGATCATGCTCAAAGAAAATCGGCAGAAAAGAAATCGTCGCTAAATTTTGCCTCATGCAGATGAACGGGTAACACGAATCTGTCTGTGTAATTAGAGGTATGATTAAACTTAGTGGATATGATGATTAATTATCACATTTCAGCCCACGGAAGTCAAATCCCTAGAAAAATACCATCCACTATCCACTAAGAGTGAAAGAGTGAATGTGAATCTCAGGCACAGAAAAAGGGTCTGTATCTGTGCAGGTTGTTCAGAGAGTGATAAATTGTTCAGTCTAAAGAGAAGAAAAAGAAAAATGAAAGAAGTAAACCACTGAGTGAAGGTGACGGGGGTTAACGCCACCCTTACTGCCTCAGGTGTCAGAATGACAGGCCATACACCCTGACTTCGGTAAACAACGTAAATAATTCAGACTGGTATTAATGGGTGTGCATGTGTGTGACACTGCTATACTGGGAAATTAATCGCATCGCTCTCTGTGTTTTTGTAAAACCAAGGAGACAGGTGACTCAAAGCAAGATTTCTCACTACCTGGATGAGTTGAAGCATAAATGGTGTGTAACTATACAGTATATATACACAAATTAGGGATGCAACCTAATACGAATAGATTATAAAAGATAATTTGTCCTAAGCAGATGCAAATACAGATACAGATAGGAGGAGCACTTTTTTTTTGACAGAAAGATTCACATGGCTGGTTAAGACTAGCGGGATGCATGAGGACAGGGATCCTGTGGAATGTAGCGAAATGTTGCCCAAGCTCAAGGTTTGTAATTTCATGCAGTCGATAAGTCAGATACAAAACTCACGTAAAAACAATTTTTAATGTTAAAACATTTCACGTGAAACATTTAATTCAATGCTTTTACCAAGTTCATTTGTACATCCTTAGTAACTGCCTGGTCAGGGTCACTGTGGTTTAATTTTGCTATTAGTTTGTTTATATTTTGGGAAATAGAACCAAATCCATTCAATAGAACATATCACAGGCATGTACAAACAAAAATGATAATGATGTGAGTAGAACAGTCATGAATACAGTTACAAATATTTGGAGCACTAAACAGGATGTCCTGAATGTTCACGTCACATGACGATATTATTGCAGACTTCCTATTTTTTAATCTGATATTCCATTTAAAAAAAATGTTGACCTGCGAGACAAAGCAGGATTTTTCATTAACTATTTCCCTTTGCACAATAGCAATACGATTGTTGAGGCAACATTCCTGCCAGTTCTTGATTACAGGGATGTGATTTATAGGCAGGCTTTAGTTACTGCCTTGAAGGCTCTGGATCCAGTTTGTTATCAAACTTGTTGTTGATCAAACTTGTTCTCATGACTGTAGTACACTTCATGTCCCTTTTTTTTGCTTGTATAATTTTGTGGCGTATGTAAATGTGTTGCACTAAATCTGACTGTATATTGCCTTTATGTTAGGAATTAGTAGCGGAGGTGGGTGCAAATGCAGGCAGTTTATTTTTAAACACACAACAACAAATGACAAAAGCAAAAGTGAAGACCAGGGCTAAAATACAACGCTCATTAAACATAAACGAGAATCAAGTGTGAACAGTCATGTAACATGGGGAGTGTCATGGTCAGGTGATGTGCAGAAGCTGATAGGAATCGTAATTCTGCCCCATATTCGGCACTACCATGGCACTTTTTTATTTATTTATTTATTTATTTATTTTTAAATCATCTTACTGTGCTTATTTTGTGGTCTTGTTTCACTTGTTTCATATCACTTTCCTTTCATTTTTATTTATTTATAAGAGTTTTATATCACAGTACTGGTAAATGCTTAATTCTGATTAATGAGGTAGTGATTAATTGTTCATATGGTGTAATCTTCAGTAAGGAAATGTTTATTTAAGATTTACAGAAGTCTCCAGTGACAGTACTTTGTAAATTTGTAAGTTTTCTGACAAGGGAAAAATTTTTTTTTTAATCACAGTAACATGACAGTCTGCATTTCTTCATCTTGAAAAGAGAAAAAACAAGAGGCTAGTGAGGGAATGACTCTTTATAACTGCTATAATGTAAGTGAGAACAGGAACTAACGTGTTATGATGTTCCACAACACTGAAAGTAAATGCAAGTGGTAAAAACTATCATGCGTCCTTCATTAATTAATAAAAAAAAAATCAGCCATAGATGATAATACCTAACTATTTTCATTTGAAGAGTATTAATTATCCTCTTGCATCCCATTGGATATCTCAGAGCATCACTCTTAAATCCTTTCAATTAAAATAATATTGACTCATGCTAACTGCCCCCTCATTCATTATCAGCACTTCTGCATGAGAGATACTTTAAACTAACGAGTAATAGCCCAGAGTTAATGACAGATCACAACTACACTTTTTTCCTGAGATGTCTGTGTGAATTCGATATTTTCAAGATGATTGCTCACTGCATGCCTCAAATTCGAGCTGCACTCTTGTCTCCAATTGCGTATTTGCAATCCAAAAAGGACGCCAAAGCACAGAAAAAAGCTGCTGTAATTATCTTTGTACGTGGCAGTGTAGGAGAGGCAGTGGCTCATTGTGCTGCATTTATGAGATGCCGGAGCCAATGGCACTTCACACAGAATGAATCAGGCCTGGAGAGGCACCTGGGTAAAGCTGAAAGAGGCACCTGTCATCCCTCCCCCTCCTCTACCTCTTCCTCATCTCCATAACAGAGAGGAAGATTTAGAGAAAATAGACTGGGAATTATCCTAGCTGTTCCCGAGCGAAGCTGATCACAGACAGTGTTTTTTGAAAAGGCAGACCCAGGCCATTAAAAAAAAGTTTAAAAGTATGAACTGGATGGTTTAACAGAAGCCACAGTGATCCATGGATGACCATTCACTCGGTTCCAGCTCTCTCTTCGATTTTTGTACATTTTGAAAGCAAGTCTTTAAATACATGGCTCGGCTTCACTGGATAAGTACATGCATGTGCAGGATTTTATAGTAGCTGTTGACTGTTCTTTTGCAGTTTCTTTCTCTCTCATCTATGTATATGAGTGAATAAATGTGTAATTTAAAAAAAATATATATATCTGAATTAGCTGCATTAAAGATGTAAAGTTGCTCAGAATGTGGATATGAATGTGCATATGTGAAAGTAGGAACTGGTGGGTGTTGCACCACACGGCAGAGTCTTGGAGGAATCTGTTCTATCTGCCCTCTTCCGCATACGTGAGCTCAAAGACACCTTGTTATTAGTGTTCCTTTGACTCCTTGGAGTCAAGAGAACACTCATCATCAGGATTTGAAATCACGATTTTTACTGACAAAATGAAGTGAATGCTTTGCTGTTGCGCCACTCGGGAGCCCTAGGCTACCATGTTAATGAATGAATAAGTATCTGTATATCAAGTCACAATTTAAGGATGTGGACGCCCTGAGGGCTAAGCTGCAATCAGTTAATCCTGGAACTGAGAGCGCACAGCATGGAAGCTCATATCCATCAAGAGACCTCCTTATAGCTCATCAGCACAGAATGCCGTTTCAGTTGGTTTCATCTAGTCGGAAATATTATCAAAATAATAAAGTACAATTAACCTGCAGTTCATTACCGTCTGACATGCTGTTTTGTCCACCGAAGAGATTTGTTTCCTAATATACATATAAATTTGGTGCATTTAAATATGTAAATACATGGTTTTATTAACTGACAGATTTCTGGGACTGATTTAAATGCAACTTTCTGGGAGTATACAGACTTTTTTCATTTGTTTTTTTCTTTTCCCCAGAGATTGGATTCTGTTTTGTCTATCCTAATTAAAGCAGTTATCTGAGGATTTGTGTTAAAGCCGGGGTCCTTGGAGGTATGGCAATCTATAATATTGATCAGCGCTAGAGGAAAACAAAAGACACGAGACAAGGTGCTTTGCATGATGCCAGCAGCAGCAGGATGTGTGTGTTTGTGTGTGTGTGTTTGTGTGTGTGTATGGAAGCACAGCTGTTTGATTGTTATTGCTGGAAAAGCAGTAAGTGAAACTTTGATTGTGTCAAGTGCCATCCTTACTCGACATCAGTAAATGGATGTTGTCCAAAAACACAATTACTCTGTCACCCTGATAAATTAAACCATTTTTCGACCTGGCAAGCTGCATACTGTTGTATTTTTGCTACAAACTAAATGACAAACAGTTGTTTAATTGCCTCAGTGAGAGAGGTTTGAATTAAAACAGTTTTTGATGCAGTAACAATGGACATCTGCCCTTTAAAAAGATTTAGAATCACAAAAGGAAATACAGAAATACATTACAGGAATAATTCCATGGCAACAACCTGGCGGAAGTTCCAAGTAGAGATCTGAACATTGATGAGCAAAAGAATCCTGTAATCCTCTAATAATAGTTTAGATTTTTGTTGGAGAAAATCTGGAGTTTTTTTTTTTAATTGGGTGTTTGGAATGGAGTCTGTATTGCAGAGTCATTAGCTAAGTACCTAAAAACCTAAAATACATATGTCATCACTATTACATAGTGGCTGTGCAAAGGCAAGAAATCCAATTTGTTGCTTCTTTAGCACACAAAGTAATTGTTCACAAGTTACCAACTACCACTAGTTTCACTTTCTGAATAGGCTTCTTTTAATGCAGTCAGGTAAAGCTACACTACAAGCTCCATCATAAAAATAGAATGACTACATCAGTGCTACCTCCTTAATGGATGTCATCTTTTCTAATAACATTCATTCATTCATTCATTTTTTTTTCCATTCGTCTTCACTAATTGCTTTAAATAATTGCCTTAAGATAGACATCTCCTATAATCAGAGCTCTTTCAGGTTTCTCAGCGGGTGCTTCACTGAGGAGAGCAAACCTGTTAGACACGTGAAGTGGAAAGGAGTGGTGCTCCCATGGGAGAGCCTTAGCATTAGCTTTGGCTTTGCAATTATGCCCCCAAGCCGTCACCCATTCGCCCCGCTGTGAGGGCTCTAATGCTGGAGTTGGGGGATTGCTAACTCCACCTAAGGCATCCAGACTTTCCCCTACAGAAACTACAGTGCCCTCACTCTCACTAACCCTCTCTAGACTCTGGATGCGCACCTCTAATGCTGCAATCTTCTCCGTCAGAGAGCTAACTAATAAACACTTATCACACATAAAGCCATTACTAATGACGGAGGAAGAATGACTAAACATCCTGCACTCAACACACTGAACAAGCTGAATGTTTGCCATGTTATTTACCGTACCTTAGATGAAGATTAGCTGATATTACTTTAGACAGCATGGATCCAGCATGGATGGCCTCCGCTTGCTGTCTTTAGTCAAACAACAAAAAAAATTAAAATATGGCAGAAAGGAAAGTGAAAAATACAGCAGATGAAAACAATAACACAAATTTATTGATAAAAAAAGAAAGAAACAATATAGTTTACATGCCGACGCAGGCAGGAAACTCCCGGCAAACTACCCGAAAACCTTTAACATCTTTGCTGCTATCATTACTGCCTCACTATGTTTACTGGGAGCTAACTTTTAGCTTGTTTGCATCTCAAAACTCACCAAATATAATGGAGATTCTTCAGGGTTTCCCAAGGCTTCCTACTAGAGTGCGTGATGTACCTATCTTCTCAAGAGATCCAGTCAAAGACAAGTTAGCTCAGATTATTTTGGTGCTAACTGGAAGAGCACTCATCCAATCTGTGGATTGGTTTTGCAATGTATTCCATCACCCTATCAGTGGCAATGAAGCAGTAGAGTGTATCATGAGCCTTAGAGTTTTGCAGATCGGCATTTGGAAGCAGATGGAACGAGCCTGCTCTCATTGCCACTTTTCACCAGGGTTTAATAAGAGATGTGGTCAAAGAGCTGGCTTGCAGAGACACTAGATGAATTGTCACTAGACTCTCTCAGGGTCTTGGACATTCATCTGTATACAGTCCTCAAATAAAGAATGCCATGGTAATGCCATATGTTCTTGTCAATGCCCCTCAGAAATATGCTGGGTAAATTCATGATTGAATACATTGATGATGATCTACTCAAACTCATTAGCCCAACATATCCAACACATTAAAAAGGTATTACAGAGACTCAGGCAGAAGAACCTCATTGTCAAAGCAAGAAAGTGCAAATTTCAAAAGTCCCAAGTTAGATTTCCAGGATGTACATCAAGAGAGTGTGGTCATGGACGCCACCACAAGTCCAAGCAGTAGCACTCCCCAACTGGTCACTCCCCAAAGTGTCAAAGACATGCAAAGTTTCCTAGGGTTTACAAACTTCTACAGACATTTCATCCAAATCTTCAGCAACACTGCAACACCTCAAATGGTACTCCAAAAGTGCAGATCAATGAAGCTTGTGTAGAATCCAACCCAAAGAGAAGACTTATGATGAAGATACAGGGATATGACAGCTGTAAAACTGGCTGAAGGATGCAGAAATCCCCTTTGTGTGAAAACAGCAAAATGACTTCCCCAAAGAAAACCCAGATGGCCTCTCTTCCTTCAGTCTCCTGACCCCTTAGCATGTCTCTTGTTTTGAGTATTGCCTAACCCTTCTGTTTGCTTGTCTGAGTGATTTTTTAAAATAAAAAACAATAAACCTGCATCTGAATCCATCTGTCTGTCTCCACGACTTATAATTCCACATACTCAGCTAAATCCTAGGCTGCACGCAGGCTAATCAATGTAGCTAACATTACAATTTTTATTTTATTACACACCAATTTCAGTGTTCATAATCACTCCAACTCACAGCCATCTCTCTTTGTTAAAACTGACATATACTTGGCATATTGATGTATTGTGGGAATATGGATGGTCCCACTGCAACTGAGATTACATTGTTTGAAAGCTCAGAAAAAAAAATCACAACTATGAATAAGTGTTGCTAAAAACAGATTCTACATGTTCTAATGTTTGTGCCATATATTGAACCATAGTGTTTGGAGAAGCAAGAAGTAATGGCAGATAAGTTGTTGGAAAGCCAAGGTTGGCTCAGAGCAAAAGGTTCTCATCTGAGAACATCATGTCATTTCCATTCGAGCAAAGCATTAATCATTAAGTAGGTCCAGCAGTTCTCTGTAATTGGCGCTACATCTAGGGAAAGTTCTAGGGAAACATGCCATAATTTTTTTTTTACTGTTTGCTGCTCTTTAAAGTAATTTTTACATGTAGAAATGCTTGTCATTATTTTAAATTGAAGCCATTTTTTCTTTAGAGAATTTCTTTACTTGCATTTAAGCCTTGCACAGTGTTGTATATTATGAAAGTCTCATTTTGTTCTAAAATGTTTGTTTCTTCTCTCTAGTAATACAGTTACCACAAGGATTGTCTTGATATACAGATTATGAATGTGTAGTATTATTTACAGTAATAGAGAAACAAAATCCTCTAGATTAAACAGTCTAGGTGAAAATTTAATCAGTTCTTGCCAGAAACTTAGATTATTTTGGGACTGACTACCCTCAGTAACTTACTTAATGACTTTCTGCCTCTGTGGTAGAAAATGAGAGATAGATTATTATGTTAGATGAGAGAAAGCTGGATGAACCTTCTTAATGAGTGAAAGAGAGAAGCAAAGGGAAATGTGATAATCTCTATGTTGTTGCTTTAGGCAATTATGATAAATTATTCATTCTGTCCTTTCCAGGTAGTCAATATTTCCTTACTACACAAAGCCACTTGTGTGTCTGGCTGGGGCCGGCTTGTACCTGAGGTCATTTAAGTGAGAGTTTTCATGTGTATTATAGGTTCTACTTTTTGCCAATAAATCTAGTTGGTACAGTGTGGCTATTTGGCCAGAATCTTAAATCAATGTTGTGCTCTTACTGCACTGAGCTCTCACAAGATTTTGAAGAGTGTTTGCCCTGGCA
Organism: Pangasius sanitwongsei; assembly: GCA_037576675.1. Lineage (NCBI taxonomy): Eukaryota > Metazoa > Chordata > Actinopteri > Siluriformes > Pangasiidae > Pangasius > Pangasius sanitwongsei. The sequence goes on along the minus strand of CM075015.1, from coordinate 20,372,583 downwards.
ACTGCTTGTTGTAAGTGAGTTGGTTCAAGGTAGCACAGGGTTTAGTCCAAATGAGCTAGGTTTTGGCATCACAATTCTTGGTCCATTAGCTGGGCTCAGGGACCAGTGGGATACTGATGAATCTGCAGCCAATGTTCTGAATTATGTTAAGGAGTTTCAATGTTGTTTGCACCATGTCTGTGCAGCTGCTCTTAAGAAGCTTGGAACTGCACAAGGAAAGATGAAAAATCTCTTTCCAACAATGCTGTTTGACAGTTTTATGTAACCAAAATATGTCACACTGACATGTTTTGGCCTGTTAATACACAAATAAAAATTATGGAATGTCATTTGAGGCCAATATTAAATACATAAATATTAATTAATTAATTAATCAATTAATTAATTAATTAATTAATTAATTATCATCCCTTTAAGTACCACAAAAAAGGTTTTATTGTCCATGCAGAGGACTTTGGAAGAGGGAGCATCTTAATCAGAGACATTGCTGCTCTGAAAATAAATAAATAAATAAATAAATAAATAAATAAATAAATGACTAAAATGACTAAAATGCAATACAATAGGGTGTACTGGATCAAGTGCTATTTTATAAACTTCCAAATAATGATGTTGGAAGCCGTATTGTTAAATCAAGTCAAATTTGTAGTGATATGACCAATATGATAATTACAAATATGATAATTACAGCTAGGACTATCCATGCAGCAATATTTTGGCAGTATGCTAGACTAGCGCTAGATGTTTTTTTCAGTGCTTGCTGTCCTCTCCTTTGTATATCATTGTGTTAGTCTTTTTTCCATTTCAAATGTCTCTTGTTTTTACATTATATTACATTTGACAGCAAAGAAGAAAATATGATCTGTTTCTTCAGTCTGCATTTTCTGTGTGGGCAAAATTTTTTTTTCTGTAAAGGCAAGTACTTGTATTTAAAACGTAGTGATCTTGATGCTATTTAAAAAAAAACAAACAAAAAAAAAAAAACACCACATCTCACATGTTTCTACTCAAGTCTCGCAGCCTCAGAAGTGTGAACCACATGTGGGCGATTTAACAGAAAATCGACTTAAGTAGCTGCAAAACCTGGCTCTGAATACAAGTTACTTTCCCTGAGTAAATATTGATGTAACTTTTGAACTTAAGTAGCTTACTCTGAGAGTACTCTGAGTACTTTAACTAGAATCTGAGCAGTTTGTTTCTGTCTCTCCTTTTTAGGTCCTACGTTAATGCAAATTTCATTAGCATGGCTAATGATGCTGCTACAACAGTGCTAACTGCCACTTGCATGCTGTGGCTATGGACTATAAGTTTAATAACAAGCTAACAAGCTAGCAGTAGTATGTATTTTCCGTGTGTGATAGTAAACTACGATAACTGTTGGGAATATACTGACAGTTGGGAATATTACAATTATTGAGATATTAACAAGCGCATTCAAATGCAGATCTCCGTAAATCACATCCCTATATCTGTTTGCCACCTCTCGTCATTATCCACCATGGCTGATGTGAGATGCTAAAGAGAATCAAGGAGACAAATATTCAATGTATTACTTCCATCCATCCATTCACATTCAGGGTCGCAGGGGGAGTCTGGAGCCTATCCCAGGGGACTCGGGGCACAAGGCAGAGGACACCCTGGACGGGGTGCCAACCCATCGCAGGGCACAATCACTCACACACCCTTTCATACACTACAGACAATTTGGAAATGCCAATCAGCCTACAATGCATGTCTTTGGACTGGGGACAAAACCGGAGTACCCGGAGGAAACTCCAAAGCACGGGGAGAACATGCAACTCCACGCACACAGGGAAGTGGCGGCATTTGAATCCCAAACCCCAGAGATGCAAGGCAATAGTGCTAGCTACTAAGCCACCATACCCCATGTATGAACAAAGGGATCAGGTGTTTAAAACTCATTTCATCCAATTCTATGTAATTTGGCATGTTGATATCAAGATATCTTTTTGTTAATTGTCCAGATGAATATATATTAAAATTCTTGCATTCTGGCATAACTATAAACTTGTCAATCCCAGGAATATGACTTGTTGCTTGTTAAGCTGAAAAGCCACAAATATTTCAGGCTTTGGCGAGTTGTAAACAGTTTGACAGGCTCCATTAGTCAGCGTTTTGAGAATCTGCCAGTCACGGTGGCAACTCAACAGAACATTAATCTGTCAACACACACATTAATTACAAACAACAGACAGTGTAATGAGCCATTCTCACTCTTTTAACACCTTTAAGACCTAATTTTTTTCATGTCCCATCCTCTGGGCACTTAGTTAGTCAGCTCATCTGGAGAAAATGAACCCACGAAGGCGATGAAAATAAATGCCAGAATGACTCAGGATCCAAAGTGCACATAAACCCTTGCTGATGGTTATTTACTATTATTTTAATTTATATTCTAATCTGATTCTTTATAAATGAGATGTTGGTACTAAATCAGAAGGTCTAAAGAATGGATTCTTGCCTTCATATCATATCATGTTCTACAGTATATTTATACGTCGAGCATGGTTCAGTGGCGTTAGAGCAGTTACGGGTGAGTGGAAAATTGTGAGTTTAAATCCCAGGGCTGTCAGAGAACCACTTACATGTAGCCTAATAAGCTATTAAAAATAAAATAAAATTAAAAATAACATAAAATGGACTGGCAACCCAGCCAGGGTGTATTCCCACCTTGTGTCCAGCTTTCCCAGAATAGGTTCCGGATTCACCACCATACTGACCAGGATAAAGCACTGACTGAAAATGAATGAATGAATAATAATAATAATAATAATAATAATAATAAAAAATGACATGAAGAAAAAACCTTGAGAGGAACCAGACTCAAAAGGGAACTCATCCTCTTCTGGGTAACACCTGATAGTGTTATTAAAAATCATTACTCTTCTACAACTGTATACTATAAAATGAGTTGCTAAGTGGATGCGTTGCTACGAGCATATTGTGAATAAGACTATTTATGATTACAGCAGACGTTCTTAGGTAGAAGCCTCGAGGTGCGATTATCCACTGGGTTTTTTTTGTTGGGAAGTGCAAATCTTTACAGCATCCACATGGGACCAGCCAATACAAACTGCTGATAAGGCAGTGAGTTAACTTTGTCCCTGAGGTTGTTTTGTTAACATGAATCTTAACAGCTAACATCTGGTAATGCATACACAGCGGAAAACTAAACGTCTCTGACTTCAGACACAGCTCTATTAAATGCTTTTTAAAGCTTCTGTTCATTGCTGTCAACACCACATGCCTTGCTGGGTGTCACAAGGAAAGTCTGGTGGAACTCCTGAGAAAAGTGTGGCCTAAGTGTGAAAGTTTATGAAGCGGCAACACGGATCTGTCCATCAGGTTTCATTAACGCTGCACTTAACAGTGGTTTGTAATGGACACTGCCTGGTTAAGTTCCTCTCCCTTGAGTTGACACTGAGAAAAGGTTGAAGCTCTAATAAGAGGCTTGATATGCTCTGGACTGTGATTTAGAGAAAAAAAAGAAAGAAAAACATTTCCAGATACTGTGGGCTAATATGCTAAGCAGTGTTCATGCCAAGAGGTCACATCCTTGCTCTGCTGCACACTAATTGGCATGGAGATTTTACAAAGTACAGAGCAAGAGATGGTGTGATAGCAGTTAGCAGTTTTAGAAACACATTTTTAAAAGAATTTCTCTGTCTGTGTGTGTGTGTGTGTGTGTATGAATATTTCATCCCTGGCATGTCTTCGCAGGAGCAGCAGATGGCCCGTCTCTTGCCTTGGTAATGTGCACTTGTACATTTAATTAAGCTGCATCTGGAGTGCCTGAAACTTTCTCCCAGACTCAGCCATCTCTCTCTGAAAAGTTCTCCTTTAAGCATCATTTCAGCTTGTGCCCTTTAAGCCATGCTTTCTTGTCCCCTTGAACCAACTCAGTAATTCCACAATCAGAAAAGCAAATACCGTAATTGACTAATCGATAAAGCAATGCTGTTGGACCTTGCTAAAGGTTATCAGAATAAGCAAGGCACATGGATCTAAACACAGGAGTAAGCACAGGGGAGGGAGATTTCCGGCTCGTTTACATATGTCACCGATGAAGATTGATCTCAGCTTTTATTATATCGCTTCTCACCGTATAGGCTCGTTCATATCAGGTAAAGTCAACATGCAAGGTGGGTGTCTGCTAGTAATTGCACATCACGCTGAGTGAATATTGCATTTGCACTGTGCGTATTATCATTGCTGAGCACACATATGAAGCGCAATAACAGGCATGCTGTATGTTTCATCCTGTTTACTACAGTTCCACTGTGAGCTTAAGGAATTAAAAATATTGCCTGCGGACTTTCCAGAGCAATCTACGTTTCAACATTGGCCAGAAGAGCTTATCACCAATTGCTAAACTGTACAGTGTATACATTTTTTACCACAGCACTGTTCAATTCCAGATTCTGATTGGTTAGAAGGTGTTTGGTTTTCTATTACAGCAACTCTGACAATAGTTAAAATAGGAGTTTACACTTTGTAGTTTCTTCAGGAACATGAGAAACTGCATTTTGTCTTATTTACTTCAAGAAAGAGGGAAAAAAAAAAGCTAGGCTGGTAATGGAATGACTGTTTATAGGTAGAATAACATAACTTGGGGGTGCTAAAATCACATCAGGCTAGATCACACCATTCACCCGTTGATTATTTTCCTATAACAGCACACCCCCAAGTGTTTTATTCCTCACTTATCGTATTTTTCTTTTTATTACTTTTTTTTTTACCCCCTCTTTATTTCATCATGTTCTTCTAGCATGTATTTCCTGCTGTATATTCATGTTTCTCTCTGGAGGTATCAATAAAAATGACATTCATTGTATTCTAAATAAATAAATAAATAAATAAATGGCAGATGTATCCATCAACTTTTCACAAGCACAGCTATAAATCTTGCCAAAAATGAAAAGAATTATATAATGGTAAGCAGTAAACAATAGTTTATATAAAGAAATGTGTGTTTCTGGCTTTAGTCAGTTATCAGATGCACCAGCATTGCTAACAAGAAAATCCTAGCAGGCAGAAAGTAAAAAAAAAAATATAGATAAAAGATATATGGGCTGAAGTGATGTTAAACTACTGAAATGTTTGGGTTTATAAACCACCTGCTGAGTGTATAAGATTACTTTATACATTTTTTATACACAAAATTAGCATTGATCTGCAGTCAAGTGCTGCACCTAATAATAATAATAATAATAATAATAATATCTACAACTGTTGTGAAAGATGTCAGGTGGCAGATACGGAAAGAAATTGAGGTAAACAAGAGCTTTATTCAAAAGCTTGCTGGATAATCCATACTGTGAGGCAAAAACATGACCAAAAAACAGGCAATGGGCAGACAATGAACAAACAACACAAACTAGGCTAAACAAAAGGCAAAAATCAGATAGTCAATACCAGCATAAAGGCTTGATATCAGATTATATGCTCTGGTATTAGACACAGAGCATATACCTTGCTGTGAACTGGTGTGGTGTCCTTAAATACTGTGTGGCTGTGACTGTTTAATTGAGTTCAGGTGTGTGTGATCAGTAAGCTGGTGAACCTGAACACCTGAACATGACTGCAAGATACATGCACTCTACATGCAAGATACCTGTTTTTTTTTTTTATATAAAAAAGCACATTCCAACTTTTTGCATACAGCTGACTTATTTTAATTTCCACCTACTCAGATCCAGCCAGATTTTTTCTTAGCTGTAGCATAACAACCCGTTTTTAATTTTTTTTTTTTTTTTTTTTTTTTTGCATAGAGCAACACTTTGTTGGTTCTGATGTGTGTGATATAGGAGAAAGTGTCGAGGCAATGTTTTTTTCTTCGGATGTTTATCAAGCAAGTGCAAAAATAGCAAGATAACTGCTAATTAGTGGCTCTTTTTTTTAACCCACGAGAAACCATAGTCCCGCCATCTTGAATTCTATTGTCTCACAAGACAGTTTTGCAAATTCACATGTTGAAGTTCACCTAGATATAGTTGCCATGCCAAGAAGGTTGCCATTACCAGACACAAATGTGTGCCTTTCACATGCTGTGTCCTTTCCCCTTCAGTTAATTGGCTTTTCCATCAAGTGAATTTTCTTTGTGTTTAGTTTGACTACTGTTGTAGCTGAAAAAGCAAAAAAGCAAAATTTTTTACCATATCATCATACCAAGGGGTCAATAATCATAAATGCTAAGGCCAAACCATAGATTTTAGCACCTCTGAGTTGAAAATTTACTTAGATCCTATTCACATTATTAGTTTCTTCTGTCATATTGCTGGCCAATTATTCCTATGAACATGTAAACAAACAAATAAATAAATTAAAGAATGAATGAATGAATGAATAAAAGGGGCCCAAGCATCCACACCTGTGGAACACAAAAGACAGTATTCACCAAAATGAACACAATAACATTCTTGTTAAAGGTCCAATATGGTGAGATTTTACTAAGCATGCTTATTAACAATATTATTTTTTGCTAGACCAAACTATTCAAGATAACCAAGAGTTGTGATGTTGTTCGGTGTTTAAATTGCAAAGTTTTTTTTAAATATATGTATTAGTTAAAATGTAGCATCTGGTTCTGTGGGAGGCTGCTGCAACTTGTGGACCAGGATTTGTTTGAAGTTCCCATATGCTTTCTGTTTTTCAAGAGAAAGCATGAAATCACCCATATGCTCATCTTCTTTTTAGGCTTTGCTACAAAGTCTTTGATTTGGAAAGTTATAACATGCAAACTGGATATATCTAGTGAAGTGAAGTGACTTGTGGCCAAGTATGGTGACCCATACTCGGAATTTGTGCTCTGCATTTAACCCATCCAAGTGCACACACACACACCCGGAGCAGTGGGCAGCCTTTTTAGCTGCGGCGCCCAGGGAGCAGTGCTGGTCATTCACTCCCCACACCTACAATCCCTGCCAGGACTGAGACTGAGACACATTATATATATATATATATATATATATATATATATATATATATTTTTTTTTTTTCCCCAAAATTTAAACACATATATGGAAATGTAAGTTAGAGGAAATAGATTGCGTTATGTGGCTAAGAAATTCCATTTGGAAAGCTGGATTGGATTCATTCAATGAACTGATTCAATTTGCAAACAGACAAAGAAAATACAACCTTGAAGCTTGTTGCTTTACAATAAGAATGAATGTCATTAACCAATTTATGTATGAATGAACACCAGAGTTTAAATGCGGTATGCTGATCTGTGTATGGAGTTCAACCACATCATATTCTTTTTGCTTCTCTCCTGTTTATCGTTTTATTAAATTAATCAGATTCTCACTAACACATATATAGCTACATGGTTTAATATGTAACTTCAGACATTGTCTACAAAACAAATTGTAAACTGATTTGTAGTTAGCAAATCAACAATTAGTGTACTTTAAGGAGACTATATTGTATGTAGGCTATAATATGTTTTATAGCCTACATATGCATTGTATGTTGGTAATGTTAACTCTAAGTGAACTTTGATGGCCACGGTAGATTCTGGGGGAATGCTTTGTTTACATGGGAGGGAAAGGGAAGCAGGTTCAAAAGGTAAAAAGAAAAAAACAAAACATTGCAGCATTGTTGTACTTTACCTACTTAACCACTAGACCTAATCTTGACAATGCACCTTTAACTGTTTGTCTCCTCAAACGTATAAAATGCATTTCTGTGCAGTTAAAGGACATACAAGATAAACCCTAAACCTCTCAAACTATTGTTTTTTCTTTACTGGTTCGAGCAGGAGAAAGACCAACTGAATGCCTTTGTCCTAGCTAAAACACATTTCTATTTAGTTGTATCAACTCATCTTCAGATGTAGTTCCAACTTTTCTGACCACAGGAGGATCCACCTACACCTTACCATCAGATCATCCATAAAGGGCAGCTGTCTTGGTCACACCACTTCTGCTGACCTGATCAGCATCATCATGGCCAAGGCAAAGAGTATCACTCTTCCTTTACAATCAATGCCAGTCAGAAGTGGTGGCCCAAAAGATGATGATGACTCTGAGTGCAAAACTCCTGAAGCCTATGCCCATAATAATTTAGCTTTACTATCTACTTCCTTTCCGTGAGACCATCATTTCTATATCTCCTTCATCTACTACACTCTCAGATCTTCACCAAGGGTGGTCCAGCTTTCTAGTGCAAAGCAGAAGCTGGCCATATGTCTGGCCCGAATTCTTCAAGTGCTTTTTCCTTTTTTTCCATTTTACATCCACACCTCAAACCACAATCAGTTAACCAAAATGCACAGTCAGAACTCATTGTAAAACCGAACGTTAAAAAGACGACAAGCACTTCAAACAGACCCCAGCTGCAGATGCATGCCCACAAACACACACAACAACAACTGAAAAAACACATCTAAAATGGCTAGCTGCAAAAACATCCAGTTTACAGTTTCAAAAGTGTCTTGCATAAGTGTTCACCCCCCCTTTGAACTTTTCCACATTTTGTAGTGTTACAACCTGGAATTGATATTGACCCAATTGGGATTTTTACCAATTTAACAGCATGTCTAATGTTTGAAGGTGCAAAATATTTTTATTGTGACACAAAGGTTAATTAATCAAAATTGCTCAAGCTCTGTGAGATTAGATGGGGACCCTCGTTGAACTTCCTGTTTTCGAGTCTTGTTGCAGATTTTCAACTGGATTGAGGTCTTGGCCATTCTAACACATTTAAGTTCTTGATTTGAACCACTCCAGTGTAGCTTTGGCAGTATGATTAGAGTCATTATATTGTTGGAAGGTGAACCTTCGCCCTAGTCTTAAGTCTATTGCAGTCTATTGCAACCCTGATCAATTAAGCAGTCCCTGCTGACCAAGAGCATCAACACTACATGATTCTACCTCCACCATGCTTCACTGTGGGGATGGTGTTCTGGTGATGAGCAGTTTTGGGGCTTTGCTAAACTTTCCATTTCAGTTGCAGGTTGTAACACTACAAAATATGGAAAAGTTCAAGGAGAGTGAATACTTAGGCAAGGCAGTGTATCCTCAGGATACAATAAAACATTAGAGATGAATATTGGTCAATATATGGAAATATATGCAAAAGGAATCAGGACTGCATTACGAATGTCAGGGAACTTGGCCAAAAACTGCAGAGACATCGGTTAGAGATGAATATAGGAAAGGAAGTGGCTATGTGTGTGATGAAGAGGCTCGGTTTCAGATTAAGAGGAGGTGAAACTAATTACCATGGACAGATATAAGGTCTTACCACTGCCAGGGATCTGAACACTCACTGCTCAAGTGGAATAAATAAATAAATCAAAAATTTGTGTGTACATATAACTGTGTTGGAAATGTCATTAAGGCAAGGATTCTAAAACTTTTGAGAACTATTGCATTTCCATTGAAATATAAACAAATTTATACTTGTTTTAGTAAATATCTGTCCATGGTGCTTTTCATATTGACTGATGATTTAAATTCACATGGGATTTTGGATTGATAATTCATAAATCAATGAGTTGCATTGACCATTGAAACATTTTCAGGTGTTGAAATATACATCAGATACATGACATGAATAAATAACCACTGGAAGGCAAAAAAGGCTTCACAAAAGACTGGAATGGAACGGGTGATGTAAGAGGAGGTGTCTTTTGATTTGTAGTGGCTTGGTGAGACTTCCCCGTGTCTGAATCTCTTAAATTTGCGTCACCATACACCAGAAGTCACCGTCATTATCACCCGTTCCTTATGAAAGCACTGAATTATTCAGCCTTTTCATAAATAAGACCTTTTTCATGTTTTTTTGTAGTTATTTATTTATAATTCAACGTATCTGACATGTTGCGTTGGCTTGTGTCTCCTAGGTTTTAATTAGGATCCTCATTCTGAACTTCAGCAGCACCTCAAGGGACGGAGGATTTCCATTTCAAATAAAGATACTATTATTTCCAATCCTCTCTTTTGTTTTCAAATACGGTTATATAGAAAACTTGGATCAGTGTTATTGTGATGTGATGGTGATATAATGATTGGGATGATTCTATGGATTCAAAGTCAGTGTGGTCAATATGGACTAGATTTACTAATCTAGCTAACAAACTTAATGAGAGTTAACAGGGCAAACAAAAACATGTTTTGAGATTCTTGAGGAATTAGTTTGATTAGGATGTTACACTTGAGAAGACAATGTTTTGTAAACCTTTACATTTTTAATGTAATGCTTTTAATATTTCATGTAGCCGCCTCTAGGTTTATCTGAGAAATTGCCACTTGTAGTTAAGCCCTGAGGACCAGATGTTTTGAACACACACACGCACACACAAACCTTAGCTTTTAAACTATCAAGCAAGATAAACATAAAAACATATTTACATATAAATAGATATTGAGATATCTACCAGGAAGTGGATCGGCTTCAATAAATTGCACGTTAATGTGTGTCTTGACCTGAATTTGTGAATATATATTTATAAATCCTGAATATATAAATGCATATCTGAACATATATTTCCGAACATGTTTCCGTTTATATATTCAGAGTTATAACTATATATTTGGATTTATATTTATATATTCAGAGTTATAACAATATGTTTCGATTTACATTTATATATTCAGAGTTATAATTAGATATTTGGATTTCATGTAACTATTTCCTCTTTGACACATATACACACACCGATCAGCCATAACATTAAAACCACTAACCAGTGAAGTGAATAACAAAGATTATTTCAATGGCACCTGTCAAGGGATGGGATATATCAGGCAGCAAGTGAACAGTCAGTTCTCAAAGTTGATGTGTTGGAAGCAGGAAAAACGTGCAAACATAAGGATCTGAGTGACTTTGACAAGGGCCAAATTGTGAAGGCTAGACAACTGAGTCAGAGAATCTCCAAAATGGCACGTCTTTGTGGAGTGTTCCCAGTATGCAGTGGTTAGTACCTACCAAAACTGTCCAAGGAAGGACAACTGGTGAACCGGCAACAGGGTCCTGGGTGCCTAAGGCTCATTGATGCGTGTGGGGAGTGAAGGCTAGCCCGTCAGGTCTGATCCCAGTAGCTGAAGAGCTACTGTAGCAAAATTGCTGAAAAAGTTAATGCTGGCTTTGACATAAAGGTGTCAGAACACACAGTGCATCGCAGCTTGCTACATATGGGACTGCGTAGCCACAGACCGGTCAGAGTGCCCATGCTGACCTCTGTCCACTGCTGAAACCACCTACAATGGGCACCTGAGCATCAGAACTGGACCAATGGAAGAAGGTGGCCTGGTCTGATGAATCACGTTTTCTTTTACATCATATAGATGGCCAGGTGCGTGTGCATCGCTTACCTGGGGAAGAGATGGCACCAGGATGCACTATGGGAAGAAGGCAACCCAACGGAGGCAGAGTGATGATCTGGGCAACTTTCTGCTAGGAAACCTTGGGTTCTAGCATTCATGTGGATGTTACTTTGACATGTACCACCTATGAGAACATTGTTGCAGACCAAGTACACCCCTTCATGGCAATGGCATTTCCTAATGGCAGTGGCCTCTTTCAGCAGGAGAGCACTCTGCTACACTGCAAAAATTGTTCAGGAATGGTTTGAGGAACATGACAAAGAGTTCAAGATGTTGACTTGGCCTCCAAATTCTCCAGATCTCAATCCAATCAAGCATCCATGGAGGCCCCACCTCGCACCTTTACAGGACTTAAAGGATGTGCTGATAATATCTTTGTGCCATTCAGACGTCAAGTTGCATAAACATCACCTTGTATTTTTTTTTACACTTTTAGGTAGAAACACCCCAAACTGCATATTCACTAAAGCAAATGTGCAAACTGGACAAGATGTGAATTTTTGCTTACTTGAAAAATGAAAGCTTCCATAGACCCTGTATATAATCAGATTACGCTTTTTTTTGTGGGTGTAATCAAGTTTGCAATCAAGTTTTCACATCTTTCTACTCACACAAACAAACCTTTCAGATTATGTTAAATCAGGGACTGAGTGTGTATGTCAGTTTTGACACTGAAAAATGGCTGGGAAAAGTGAATTAGCGTACAAATTTTAGATGGTAATAATTGTGCAATCAAATAAAATACAGTACTACATATATATGACTGTATGTCATTTGTTTAGCAAAAGTGCTGTGTGCTCTCTCTCAAGCTCATATGAACCGCTAATTAGGTGATTAGCATTCAAGCTAGGTACTAAATACAATGCAATAGTGCATGATGTTTTCTTTTCTAGCAACACTTATGTTACCAATGTACACTTTCTAAAATACATTTTTTTTAGGAATCTTGATGATGGTACTTGTTAGAATTCATTTTAATGTCTGTTTATCTGTGTTCAGCAAAATGAGATCATAATAGCGTAATTAGACCAAGCAGCTCTGCATTTAAAGAAGCCCTTACTTTCCAAATTATTTTATTTGCAAACCATATAGCGCTGTCCTTACTTAACCACTTAAGCAGATGAGTAAATGAGCTTAATAAAATGAAAATGTTTCACTCTGTAATGTCCCAAGGGTATTTTATGAAGTGTGTGCAAACTAGACTAAACCTCTTTCTCATCAAGCCTAATGATGAGCTGTGTTTCATGACACATGGGGTGTATCGAGACGGTCGTTTTCTCAGAGAAATGAAACACAGCCACATAAAGACCGAAGGGGGAGCAGAGTCAGTGGTACACAGGCAAAGATGAAAGAAAATTCATAAATTGACATCATCTTCCTAGACACAACTTACCTTCAGTGAGAGAAAGCGGTGATACATGAAAGCAGTCATACCTCTGATGAGAGCATTAGAAAAGCGCTTGCCTGCAGGCTTTGAATTACGAAAGCTCCCCCAGTCACCATGCACAACCCCCTCATGTCGACGGCTGAAATCCCCACTCACGCCTGCAATTATTTCTTCCCCAAGGCTGTTTTTCCTTGGACTTGAGCCGTGGGGTGCGATCACAGTAAACACTCATGCTGTCGCTGCCAGGGTCTATTTGCAAAATAGATACTCTTGCATGGCTAGACTCAGAGGCAGAAAGGTAGCAAGGTACTTTTTCTTATGACTTCTATATTTCTTGTTTTCATTTGCAAGTTACAGAGCAGACCTCCACACCTGATTGATTGCTCAAAAACCTGATGCAATTTCAGTGCAAGTCTTAGTGGAGCTTCTGAGGGACAAGTGTGAAGATAGAGATGTAATTTGCTCTTTGTGTCACCATTAGTACTATACCAATATTCGTTAGCTGAAATTAGCTGTTGTGTGCTGTGCGGACATAACAGTGGGGCATTGTTATTGTTAGCACAGTCACAAAGTCAAAAAAATCTCAAACATAAGGGATAGCATAAGGTTTCCTTGTTAGATCGGCGGATACCATGATTCATTGGACTCAACGTTGCAGAATGCAACACAGCTATATGATGCAGTTGCGTTGAGTTAGACTCGGCTCAGCTCGTCAGCGATCTACAAGATTACGAGTGCAAGGACATTGATGGCTGTATTAGCATGAAAGTTGAAGCTTCGGAAGCCGATCTATTTGAGCAGAGTGTACAGATGATGATGTGAGAGTGCTGGACAGACTTGAAAACTAAAGCTCTCTTTGTATAGAGATGAAGCAAGGGCTAAATTCCACTGACACCACTATCAGCAAGTGAAAATTGACCAACGTGTAGATGAAAGGAGTTTAAACCAAAACAAGTCAGCTCAGAATTTCATTATAACATAAATCTTGGATTAATTATACACATCATTCAGGATGGATTTTAAAGATCATGCTACACTAATATAGACAAAAAAATATTCCCATGTGCAATATGTTCCTTGAAATTTGCTACAGAATTTTTCTGTGCTAGTGACCAAAACTGAACTAGGCCAAAAGAATCAGGCCCTTAAACGGAACATGTGGCCAAAAATTAAATTTTAAGAGTCCACCAAAAATTTAGTAGATCAGCCAAAAGTGTTTAATGTCTAGAGTTTGCCTTCAGTTTTGCACTGGAGCTATGAGGCTAATGTAGCCAACAAGTCAACCATGTTTGCTTTTGCCTAGTTATCCTAGTTCATGTTTTATGAGTCTATTTGTATCGTTTGTGTTTTCATTAAAACTAAAATCTGCATTTATCACTTACATCTGCCTCCACCCTGCATTACATGACAAGTATAAGCTTCCCTTATTTGTTAGCTACATATGCCTTGTAGCTGCTTTATAAACCTAAAGGAGGAACCTTTATATGCCAGAATTAGATGATTACAATTTGGATGAGAGACAAATTGTGTAAATTCCATTGTTGCTTAAACTATAACTTTAAATGTATATGTTGGATGAAACCATGTTAAATGCTACATACACTTGGGCTATGCTGTAAGATTAAGGTAAATAATTCATTATCAAAACAAATCCTAGTATAAAATGATGACATACTAGTGATCTGAATGTTGTTATCCCAGTTCAAATCCCAGGGGTGAGAAAAAGGCCACTTTCAGCTCAGCTATATGACTGTCATTTTGGATAAAAGTGTCTGACAAATTAATATACAGGATATCAGTGTGATGCATGTTAAAAAAACAACAACAACAAAATGTCCAAATCACATGTCTTTTGCCATCGTCTTTGTGCTTTGATTTAATAGATTAGTTTTTGGGGGTGGTCTCAGATATTTAGTCCCTTGCTTGCCTGTTCATTCAATCATCTGCTCTTGATCTGATCATACAAACTTCATTCCCCGTGGCTGTTCGAGTCACGTCTGATTGTGAGCACTGACCTGTTCGAGTCGAGCGCGAGCTGACCCGGAACAACACAGCACAAAAGAGACCCAATTTCTTCTCCAATACTGTGCAGATTAATCCTCACCGTGTGTACTGCTTGAATGACGAAACCCAAGCGGATGTCAGTGAGCCCTGCTACTACATTAGGGGTGTCTGAATGCATGTTGCTTTTACGGATTCTAGTTTCATGATAATATTGCTATGCTTTGGGGTGGGGCATTTATATTTGCTGTCACAGTCTGGCTTCATTTATCCTTAGCAGGTCACTGCAAATCAATACAAAGTTCGCCTGAATGAACAACTTTGTCCTATGATGAAACATATCTATCCTGATGGGAGTGGTATTGATATTATTTCTATAGTAACAGCTCATTCACAGGGACTTGTATGATGGACGCCCCACATAAACGGATTTAATCGAATGCTTGGTTTACAGTTCACAACATCAAACATTAAACCTAAACTATAAAACACTGTTATAGGAAAATAATAAATATCAGGGTGGCAACAGTAACTCCACTTCACATCAAGCTCCATTGCAGCACCCCGTCATTGATTATTTTCCTAAAACAACACTCCCCATCATGCTTTATTCCGTGAATAATTTGTATTGATATTGACAGATGACCAGCACATAGGTTTTGAGCTGTGTAATAACTACAGGAACATGATGTCACAGGTGAAGGTGAAGGTCACATTGTTAAGTTATATTCTGAACAGTGAATTCTGTTCCAATTTTGTGTCAGAAAATAATTTTTCATTCCACAGTGTCCACATCTATGGAGGGCACTCACAGAGGAATCACATACTCATTTTTATTTATTTTTCATTAAACTACTTTTGAATCTTTGGAGAAAAGGTAAAAAAAAGAATTGCAGGGACCTTATGAGTCTTGTCTGATTCTGCCATCATATTATTTAGTTGATTATGTGATATTTATCTATTATTAGATGAATATCTATTTGATAAAAAACTATTTGAACAGTTTTGAATGGTTGGATTGTGCTCATAAAATGAATCTGTACTGAGGGAGTCTATAGAGGCATATTATATACAGTATTATACGGAACAAAATTAACATTTCCAGTGTGAAGAAATAGTGACATCATGTGTTGCAGTAAAGGAGAAGCAGTATTTCTTGCAGATCCTTATCTATACTCAATCCTATTCATTCATGAACAATGTTAGATTTGGAAACAAAGAGCAAGTTGAAACTCTAGTCGCCTACTACCCTAGTAGACTTTATCTTAGACTACTAACTAGCAATTTTTATGGGAAATTTTTTTAGCCTGCAGATTTAGTTCCCATGTGCTGTAATCACCTGGATAAAATGGTTGCGGTTTCACTGGTAGTCAGCAACTCCACTGCATCATGCAATGTGAATTTGGAAAATATAACCAGTCTTCACTGATATCTTTGTGTATATTTGTACTCGTGAATTTTAAAATTTTAATTTAATTTTAAAATAAGCTGAAATAGGCAGCAACTCATTCAAACAAATATCAAATATCTGGTCTGACTCATGATGACATTTCAATGAAGCAAAGATGAATGTTAAGCCTTTGAGTAATAATCATTTTCAGTTAAAGTTATGTTACTTCTCATATGAAGATTCTGAAGCTGAGTACATTGGGAATATCATGATTTTAATGGGCAAATAGTAAGTCCCCAAATTGGATCTTTTATTAATAGATTTTGCCTCACTAATAAGCACAGTTAGATTAGTAAATAACAAGAAAGGCCTAGAACTGTTTAAATGTATGATGTTATTATGGATGTGACCTAATTGTTTCTTTTTTTTAATTACATAGTTTGCATGTTTTTGTCATCCTTGCTCCTGGTTTTCTTTTCTTCTCTTTATAACTTGTCATTTTTTTTGTAAACGCATATCAATTGCATTTAAATGATAATAATAATAAAAAAAAATGCTTTGAGTAATTCATCCACATATGGCTGTTCAAACATAACCTGCTTTTATCGGAAAGTTCTCAAAGCGATAGTAATTTTGACTCACTAAGCACAATGTACTTGATTCTTGAATCTGATTGGTCAGGAGGTATTGATTCATGTCAATTTTTAGCTCTGACAGTAGCCCAGCTACAAATCAGGTTTACATGCACTCGTTCTAATACGTAATTGTTTCTATAGTGAAAAGTGAAAGTGAAGTGACGTGTAGCCAAGTATGGTGACCCATACTCGGAATTTGTGCTCTGCATTTAACCCATCCAAGTG